>SCLH01000653.1:395738-407095 GCA_004367855.1 Oikopleura vanhoeffeni | reverse complement strand
GCAAATTTTGTTCGAAAAAGTTTTTATTCAAAAATTTTGAAGTGGCAAAAAGTTTACTATCAAGAGAAAAAAAATTGAAAAAGTGCAAATCTGTCAATAGCACCGAGGCCCTTAAGTTCTTCAGAAGAACTTCTTCTTGCTTGTTCAAATGGTCTACTCAAAAATATAAATTTGAACTCAAAACTTTCCGAAAATAGAAAAAAAAATATTTTAATGGGCTGGTAAATATTTATATCAGCTAAGCTAACGATAATAAGCATAAAATAAGCTAACTTATTATTTCCATAAATTCTTTAACACGTTGGCAAAAACCGATTCTCTTCATTATTTAACTTTAATTCTAAAAGATATTAAAAAAAATAGTCTGTACAAGTTAACTACATTACTAGTCGTAGAAGTTGATCCGAGTGGTGAATATTCATGCGTAGGTTAGAGTCATTTAATAGCATCAATCATAATAGCGCCATGTTAAGGAGGTAACCGACGGGTTTTACTGATTTTCATAAACGTTAGTCCTGAGCTAACCGCAATTCGATTGAGTTCAAACTTCCGATTCTAGGAGGATATTGTTTGAACAAATTTTCAAAAATGGGTGTCAAAAGTTTTTGTATGACCGGACCGGCCGATATACGTCCAAAAAGTGATTTTTCCATTTGGGGGTAATTGTCATCTAAAGCCCGGATATCAAAAAATTTTTTTTTCAGTATAAACTTTAATTTGTGAGCTTAACAGCCGTACAAAGCCTGATGTTCAATTTTTTGGTTATCTAAGAAATTTCCAAAATAAATGGGTGATTTTTGCACATTTCGGCTATCCCATTTCCAGTTTAATGCAGAACAATATAGCATTTTTTTGAAAAAAGCCTTCTTTAAAAGGCAGAAGCGAGCGGTACATAGATTTTTTTAATTTTTTTCTCATTAGCTTTTTAGGAGGCACTCAAGTTATTTACCCTGCAAATTCGTCGAAAAATAGGATTTTGAAGAAGCAAATTGCCAATGAGAACTTTTTTTGAGGTAAAAATCATAATTTGTACAACATTTTTTTCAGTAAGCTGCACAACAAAATTCAGGTTGTAAATTAGCAGCTCCAATTTCTATATTACAGAAAAAAGTTAATTAACGTAAAAACAACTAAGAAAATCCATTATTATGCATAACCATTCGGAAAATTTTTTTTATCGAAATTCATCTTTTGTAAAGGTTTTTATAACAAACCGTTCAACAAAAATAGAATTGCAGCTTAAAATCAGCTTTCCGTATCACTCTGAGTCCTCGAGAAACACGCCTCCGTCGGTTACCAAATTTCGTGGATCTAAGAAAATATTGGAATTTTTTTTCGAAATTTAAAAATCTATTTATGCCATGTTCAAGTGAATCTAATGCATCACAAAATAAAAATAGGCAAAAAGTTATACACTTCAAAAGATACAGTCGGTTAGCGAAAATAAGAACTTGGATAAAGTATACGAAAATTTTGGCCCAATTTTGACATCAAATTTTTTTATATTGCTGGAAAGCAGACACGCAGCCAGAATAGATGACAATGCAATTAAAATTAGCTTCCTATCACTTCTGAGTCACGAGATACAGCCTCCGTCGGTTACCCCCTTAAGGCTAACCCGCGCTCAGAACAAAACCCATGATTACTTTAGGGGGAACTGTTGGTTTGCGAGATTTTTGAGCGTGTGTGCAGCTATGTGTTCGGTATACCCGGCCAATAAGTGACGCGCATTGAAAGATTGCCATATTCAAATAAAGTAGAAAAATAAGTATATTACACTTAAGGGAGTGGTTGTCTCTGATTAAGCTGTTTTTGAAGGTTTTACACATGATTTATTGATGAACTGGTAGAGGTTGTATTGAAATAACTTTCTGAACGTGCAGAACAAGCCTAGAAGATGATATTAATACTAATTGTAGTCTGATACAATTCAACCTACGCCCACGCACTCACCCTGAATAAGCCTCCCCAAAAAACACTAAAAAGCTTACTCCTCCTACAATTTACATCAATGTTTTCTTATTTTTTGAGTCAAGTTCCGGAGAAGCAATATCAATAATAATCTAGAGACTTTTTTTCAAAATTTTGCTTCTAACGGAAAAAAATGCAAACAAAACCGAAAAAAAAATTCCAACGAAAATTGGTCGATAAAAAATTATCTGTCAAAAGCAAAATTTTGAAAAAAAGGCTTCCGATTATTGTTGATACTGATTCTCCGGAACTTGACTCAAAAAATTAGAAAAAATTGATGTTAATTGTAGGAGGAGTAAGGTTTTTAGTGTTCAAATATTGAAAAATTATAGCAACCTTCATATGCCTCCAAAACGAAGTCTGATCAAAATTTCGAAAAAAAACGCTCTAGATTATTGTTACGCTAGTTTTCAACATTCAGATAAAAAATAAACCGAAAATTTATCTTGAAAATTGGCGGAGGAGTAGGCTTTTGAAAAACCCTCTAAATCTCGATTTCAGANAAAAATTTATGAAAAATTTCCTTTATTTTTCGGTAAATTTTGAATTATTTGTTCAATCAACGAGAAAAAATTCTACAAAATGGCCATTTAACTTTTCGAGAAGGGGACCACATATTCTTTATATGCTCTTTAAAATTATATGGACATTTTTTTGAGATTTTTGGTCGAAAAATATTTGGAAAATTTTGAAAAGATTTCTCATTCTTGTTCAAAAATTCTTCAAACTATATTTTCTTCTTTTTCGGTTCCCGGAATCGCCGGCTTAAATTATTAAAATGCGACCTTTTATTATTTTCAAATATGTCCTCCGTTGTTTCTTCGCTCTGTGTTCATACTATTAATCATAATTTTTTGAACGAAACTACGGGTTGGAGAAATTCATCGAACCCTCTTTAATTCCAGCAATTTAAAAAAATATTATTACACGAAACTGGCAAAATTAGGTAAGCCGGACTCATCCACCGTTTAAAAACTTATTCATTCAACTCATGAAAATTTTTTTTTTCGATGTGCCCATAAATTTCGTTTTTTTCGTCTTTTTTCAAAATTTTGACGTAAAAAACCGTATATAAACAAATCAAATTAATTTTTAAACGGGATCGCGTTTTAACGTTCCTACTTAATAAGAAATAAAAAATAAATTTTACCTTAAGTTTAGGACACCTTCGATAGCAAACGCGCGTTTTTTATCGAGTGTTTTTTTAAAAGGACGCATTTATAAAGTAAAAATAATCGATCTGAAAAAAAAACAGATTATAGGAAGTAAGCTCAAAAGTTGGCAAATTTTGTTCGAAAAATTTTTATTCAAAAATTTTGAAGTGGCAAAAAGTACTATCAAGAGAAAACAAAATTGAAAAAGATGCAAATCTGTTTCAATAGCACCCGAGCGCGCTTAAGTTCTTCAAAGAACTTCTTCTTGTTGTGTCAAAATGGTCTACTCAAAAATTATAAAATTGAACTCAAAACTTCCAGAAAATAGAAAAAAAATTTTTAAGGGCCTGGTAAAATATTTATATCAGCTAAGCTAACGATAATAAGCATAAAATAAGCTAACTTATTATTTCCATAAATTTCTTTAACACGTTGGCGAAAAACCGATTCTCTTCATTATTTAACTAATTCTAAAAATATTAAAAAAAATAGGTCTGTACAAGGTATAACTACAATTACGTAGTCGTAGAAGGTTGATCCGATGGCTGAATATCATGCGTAAGGTTAGGAGTCATTTAATAGCGATCAATCCATAATAGCGCGCATGTTAGGAGGAACCGACTGGTTTTACTGATTTTCAAACGTGAGTCCTGAGCTAACCCAATTCGTATTGAGATGTCAAACTTTCGGAACTTCTTAGGAGATATTGTTTGATAATTTTCAAAAAATTGGTGTTCAAAGTTTTTTGTGATGTACCGACCGGCCATATATAACGGTGCCAAAAAGTGATTTTTCCATTTTTGGGTTAATTTTCATCTAGCTCCGGATATCAAAAAAATCTTTTTCAAGTATAAACTTAATTTAAGTTGCCACAAAAAAATTAGTTGTAAAAAATAGTTCATGAATCCAATGTTCTAGATTTACGAGAACAAGTTAATTACGTAAAAAACCTTAGAAGAAAATTCCATTATTAGCAAAATTCGGAAAATTTTTTATTCGAAATTTCATCTTTTTTTTAAGGATTTTATAAGCAAACCTTAACAAAAATAAGAAATGCAGCTAAAATCAGCTTTCTATCACTTCTGAGTTCTCGTAAGAAAACAGCCTCGTCGGTTACCCCCAAATTCTGGATCTTAAGAAAATTTTGGGAATTTTTTTTTTTTCGAATTTAAAATTTTTTATTGCCATGTTCAAATTCAAGTGCACTAATGCAACAAAAATTAGAGCAAAAAAGTTATTACTTCAAAAAGATACAGTGCGGTTAAGGAAAATAAAACTTGGAAAATATACGAAAATTTTGGAAATTTTTTTGACATCGAAATTTTTTTTATATTTTGGAAGCAAACCAAGCCACGAAAATGACAATGCAATTAAAATTAGCTTCCTATCACTTCTGAAGTCACGAGATACAGCTCCGTCGGTTACCCCCAAGGCTAACCCCGCTCAGAACAAAAAACCCATGATTACTTTAGGGGAACTGTTGGTTTGCGAGCATTTTTGAGCGTGTGTGCAGCTATGTGTTCGGTAACCCGGCCAATAATGACGCGCATTGAAAGATGCCATATTCAAATAAAGTTAGAAAAATAAGTATATTACACTTAAGGAGTGGTTGTCTCTGATTAAGCTGTGTTTTGAAAGGTTTTACACATTGATTTATTGATGAACTGGTAGAGGTTGGTATTGAAATAACTTCTGAACGTGCAGACAAGCCTAGAAGATGATATTAATACTAATTGTAGCTCTGATACAATTCAACCTACGCCCACGCACTCACCCTGAATAAGCCCTCCCAAAAAAACACTAAAAAGCTTACTCTCCTACAATTTACATCAATGTTTCTCTTATTTTGAGTCAAAAGTTCCGGAGAAGCAATATGCAATAATATCTAGAGACTATTTTTCAAAATTTTGCTGTCTAAACGGAAAAAAATGCAAACAAACCGAAAAAAAAATTCCAAGCGAAAATTGGTCGATAAAAAAATTACTCGTCAAAAGCAAAATTGAAAAAAAGGCCTTCCGATTATTGTGATACTGATTCTCGAACTTGACTCAAAAAATAGAAAAATTGATGTTATATGTAGGAGGAGTAAGGTTTTTTAGTGTTCAAATATTGAAAATTATAGCAACCTTCATATGCCTCCAAAACGAAGTCTGATCAAAATTTCGATAAAAAAAGCGTCTAGATATGTTACGCTAGTTTTCAGCGATTCAGATAAAAAAATAAACCGAAATTTATCTTGAAAATGGCGGAGGAGTAAGGCTTTTGAAAAAACCTCTAAATCTCGATTTCAGATTCGTTTTGAAAATTCTTTTAAAGTTTCTGTCTGACGAAAAAAAAATTTCGAAAAAAACGCTCTAGATTATTTTTGTATTGATGGTCTGGAGCCTGAAACAAAAATATAATAGAAAAATAATGAAAACTGACGGAGGAGTAGGCTTTTAGTGTTTTTTGTGAGGTTTACTAACGTTCATGTGAGTGCGTAGTTGAGTTGTATCAGATTACCGAATGTTCTTTACTTCGTTGTTCTTTACTTTAAAAAAGTTTTTGGGATCCACCATAGCTAGTTAGCCAGAAACCGCATCTTAAAACAGCAAATCAGCGACAACCACTCCCTTAAGGTATGGTGTTCCTAATTTGACATTTCTCGTGAAATATAGCCAAAAAGGGTTCGGGGATATAATTCAGATTAGCAGTTTGTAGAACTAGCCTTCAGCTTGCGTCAGCAATGGTGCCAAAACTTTTTGTATGCTTACACTCCGTGACACTAGGAAAACATAAACAATCACTTCCCAGGTTAATTATGGAAAAAAAACATAAATTTTAATAAAACCTGTATAATTCTATTCAAAACTTTACAGTGGCGTTTTGTCGATAAGTGCTATATTTTTTCTAGAACATGCAAAAAACCACCGTTATGGACATACGCCTCGAAAAATCTATCTCCTCCCAGGTTAAATTTGGCAAATTGACTCAAAATTTTGCTTAACCCGTGTGAGCACAGAAAAAAAAGTTTCGCCAACGCACCGACACCTATATATAGGTGACTGTCAACCGCATATTTACAGAAAGCCCAGTAGTTAGAGTTTCATTTTTTTTGCATAAAGGAGTTCAAACGATATATTTTTGCATCCGACATTTGATATTCTAGAATTTTTATTTTTAATTCTAGAAAATTTACGATAAGAGCAAGGTACAGCATATCAGCTGATACAGCTTACAGTGGTGTTCACAATTATTTTGGTATTGGAATCGATGCACAAGGATCTGACCATTCACGTTTTTTCTGATTTGATTTATAAATAATCAATCAAAAATTATTCTAAATAGGTTTAAAATTTGATGAAAAAATCACAATTTGTCATAAAAAATGGTGTATTTCCCCCTTAAAAGCAGATAAGTACACTTCTGAATTATTTCTGGGTCGATATACTAATCAAGTGACTCTGTGGACAATATTTAATTGCTCGAATTAATTTTTAATAATTAAAATTTTTGCTGAAATACTTAAAATGTGAAAATTTTGAAATATCACTTTTGAAAAAAAATATCTGTTCCTGTGATACCAATTAATCTTTGTTTGAGTGTCAACCATGGACAAAACACTTTCCTAAAAACTGGTTATTTCAAATTTTAATGACGCAATAGTTGCATTAATTTTTTAGAGTAAAAGATTGGAAAAAATCTCAAAAAATCAACCCTCGTAAAATTTGAACAAAATTTCCAAAAAAAAAAATAAGTCACTTTTTTGAAATCCTGTAAAATTCTCTAATGTATTCGAGGAGACAATTCTACGATGGTTTTTTGCATATTTTTAGATGATTTTCAATATGCAGTCACCTATATATAGTGTTGTGCTCACACGGGTTAACTTAGTTCAAAACAAATAAAACTTTACAGTGGCGCTTTTTTTGCAATTTCGACCCCAAACTCAAAATATGAATTTTCAAGGTCGCGTGAAAAAATTTCAGATAAAAATGTGCTTTATTTTATTCCGAAAGTAAGCTCAAACGAAGCTGAGAACATCTGAAGAGAATTGGTATACAAGTCAACGCCGATATTTTGAATTTTAGTGCAAATTGCACCATAACGTTATTTTGAACATAATTTTGAGAAAAATACTTAGAAAAAAAATCCGAAAAACGCAAAATTTTCGGAAATTTTTTTGTTGTCATTTGGGTTGTTTTATGCGTTCAAAACATAAGCAATTGATTTTGTGCATTTTTATGACGAAACAACTGCAGAAAAGGTAGGAACCACCATACCCTTAATTTGACCATTTGGAGGATCGTATAATTTAAATATATCCCTTTATCACTTTTTGGTTAGAATGCGTAGCCACTACTCCCTTTAACGTGTGATTTTAACGTTGTGGCTACGCATTCTAACCAAAAAGTGATAGAGGGATATGATATATTTTTGAGATTATATATTTCTTTTATAAAAATTGAGACAAATTTTTTTATTTTTTGCAAAAAAAAAATAAAGAAAATTCCAACGAGCAATCTCACGACGACGTAATTAAGGATGTGTAGACGATGAACTTTGTTGTTAAGCAAATATTTCATTATCCAAACGATAACAAAAAAATTTGTGTTAAGCTAACATTTCGTAATCCAACTGAGATAATAACAGTTTGTCGTAATTGAGCGGAATCTCAGTGCAATTATTTCATAATTTATAGAGAATTTTGATTGATCTTTAAGACTAAATCAAATAAACTATGTACAGTACATAATTTACTACTTCGTACGGAAAAATATTTGAAAATTCACAACCAATTTTTTCATATTGACTGATATATTTTCAAAGTTAATTTTCGCATAGTACAAGTGTAGTTGTAGTCTCAATTTCTTGAGACTGTATTGTAAGTACATTACATGTATATGATTTTTAGCGTTGCTTGAGATTTGTTTGTGGCTTACTTACTAAAACCCCCAGCTGAGTTCAAAATTGTCAGAAAGGTTAATCTTTTGTGCGCCGTAGATGAAAAACTAGAGAAGATAATAGCTTTCAAAATTTCCCAATGAAACTATTCCTAATTTTTTTTGTTATTGGTGTAACACCAATGGTGTTCTGCATAGATAAAAAGTTAAAATATTTAGCCCGGGATCTTTCCAGTTATGTTACATAACTTATGTTGCTACAATCAGTAAATTTGACATCACCGAAGGTCTAAAATTCCCGCCAATAAAAAATGGTAACGAGGTGGATTTTATTTCGAAAGCCAAGCTATCGCCGACAGCAATTTTCATTTCGCAAGTAAAAAAACACATATTGTTTGTTTGACTTTTGAAATTTTCCATCTGAAGTCGTATAAGTAAATATAAATTTCTATATTTCGAATATTTAAAGTTCACATAATTCAGTTTTTCACAAATGATCGAAATAGTCTATGTCACATAGAGTTTATTTTTAGTATATTTCCAGGGTTTTGAATAGAAGAAATAGTTTTTCTTAATAGCTTGTGTATTTTTTCAAGGGCAAATTTTCTGTGAAAATTTCCCGAGATCAATCATTTTTTTTGTTTGATTGGTTGACAGGCTTTCTACAAAACTCGTTAAAAATTACACTGGATTGTAAAGTAGATTGTATCAAATTTTTTCGTGGTTTTTGGACTGAACCATCCGATAATTAAATTGAAATACTTTCAGTTTTTCCACTTTTGTTTTGACTCGACAAATGAAAATTCGCAACCTAATGAGCAACAGATTTGGTTAGTCCTGACTTTTAGAGAATTGTGTTTGATCAAAACTTAACTTTTCGTCAAAAGAGAGATTTTTGGAAACTAAAGTTCATGAAGTCAACTTAAAACTTATAGACCCAGACTTTGTGAGTCAAAAACACTGTGGTTTTATTTTGTCTCTGAATAAATTAGGTCAGTCAACAGAATACAATTTTCTAAAATAAATAAAATATTTATATGATCAGGCTAATGATGGGTAGGCAGATAAGGTGGAAATTAAGTCAAAAATGAAATTTTTTTTGATTTCAAAATCGCCTCAGACAATGTTCCTAGTTCCTGTTCAGCGTCTTGACGTCAAATAGAACACAACTGAAAACACTTTCAAATGGACGAGATTATTTATTTGATATTAAACAACTGAGCACGAAAGCAAACGCATCTTAAATAATTTGAAACATTTTTGTGAAACCTCATTTTTAAAGAAAAAAATAAATTTAGAGATTTTGTGTCGTCCTTTTCCGAAATAAATTAGTAATTAAAACCGGTGCAAGGCAAAACGCCCGTCATTTCGGCAGCCCGCGAGTTATGCGCAAAAGGTAATAAAGTTGCGCGGCGGGAAGTACAACTTTCAGCTGAGAAGCATTTAACAGCTTGAGTAAAATAAAAGAGTGGCGGACATCAAACTCATTTCCGCCTAATTGAAGTCAATTTGTGTGCTATTTAGCCACTTTTGGCACACTTTTAAATTGCATATAAATCATAAAAAAATTAAAACTATCATTAAAATTATGAATCTAAATCGCGTGTGTTCCTTATTTATCCGTATAATTCTTGTGAAGGAACACGTGAAAAACTCAACTTTTGTACGTCACAAAAGTGGCAAAGAATATTTTTAGATTTTTTATTTCAAAGAAAATGGTAAATTTATCAATATCGCGCAAAATGCGTATATAAAACAAGCTTTTACTTATGTGCATATACAAGAGAAATGCACGGTCAAATGACTGTATGGCACATAAAATGCTTGATAAATTAACAAACATATTCAGCTGAATTATTTAGTTTTCATTATTTTATAAATTTATATGACAAAAAAATGGACTGATTTCAATATGGGAATATTTTTTTGATCAGTTTGAATTTTTAAAACATTGAACGTGACATCATAATTTTATTCTATTTTTTGCATGAGAACGTAACTTCTCACTTTACACGAGTGCCTTATATGAACTTCAGTATGATTAAAAAAACGTTGCTTCAAAAATATACGAATACTTTAGCTTCGAAACGGACTATTTCTCGAAACACGCTAAATAAAATGAGATTATAAAATAGATTTGTTTCCTAATCCCAGATTTCGTAGAAATATTCTTCTCATATATTTTTG
This sequence comes from Oikopleura vanhoeffeni, assembly GCA_004367855.1. NCBI lineage: Eukaryota > Metazoa > Chordata > Appendicularia > Copelata > Oikopleuridae > Oikopleura > Oikopleura vanhoeffeni. Next base: position 396,900 of record SCLH01000653.1, on the reverse strand, counting down.
AAAAGGGCCTAAATTTATCAAGGTTTGCTCCAGAGGGCTGTGAGCGGACAGAATGTGACAAACATTATTTTTCGGATGTTTTGACATGAATATTTATTCACAGTTTACCTATGATTGCCATTAACGGCAGATAGCAAGCTTTTGGGGTCTAGATTTTGAATTTGGAAGTTCCAAATTGGAACCCCCCATTCAACTTGAAGGCTTCAATAGGAAATTGAGGTGAACGAGTTGAAAGTTATATGTTTGACCTTGGTCTGTTAAAACTGTTCTTATAGACTACATGTTAGAACATTAACTTTGAAAACATTAATATTTACATTTAATGTTCATTCAAAAACGTAAATTATTTTTCAGAAAAATTCGTGAATTTCCTGATGCATTAAAAAAGTAATAAATTTTAAATATGGATAAAATCAAACCTTACTTCCCGATTCTGACATGGCTACCAAAATACAAAGTGAAGGAGTATGCAAGCCGAGATATCATTGCTGGCATCACTGTGGCCTTGACCGTCGTACCTCAAGTTAGTAAAAACAGGAAAAACAGCTTCAAAAGAATCCGCAGTCAGCAAAAAATCGCAATGAACAATTTTTGAGAGAATCAAAAACTTCGAAATACGTGAAATTTGGTAAAAAATTCAAAATTTTGAAGTCTTAGCCCGGTTTTGATTGGTTTAAATTTCAATCAATGAAAATCGATTATTACGACCAATTTTTCAAAAATGGCAAGAATTTCATGTTTTTTGCACTCTAGCTTGACTGCGGACACCCTATGTACCGATTAAAAAAAGTTCATTTTTTAAATTTTAGTTCATACAGTACATTTCTCGCTCCTTAACAGGTACAAACTCCCTTACTGGTACACTTTTTTAGAGGTGTTCAATGTGTCCCTAACTGGTACACGTTTTTTGAGTTGTTCTTTGAACTTCTTCTTATATTTTTGAAAGGCAAAATTGAAAAGATATGTCTGAAAACGTACTTTTTATCTGTTTTCAAAGATTTCCTCAAATTATTATGGTTATGAGATATTAAAAAGAGTTGAAAAATTTTTTGATTTTCAAATTCAATCAAACTTCAATTGAATATATCAAAAAAAATGACACATAAACGTCTGGCCGAATTTACGCAGGGTCCGGCGATATTAGGTGAAACCTACGCAAAAA
>SCLH01000653.1:361113-390104 GCA_004367855.1 Oikopleura vanhoeffeni | reverse complement strand
AAAATCTGCACACAATTTTTGTTCAAATAATTTCCCATCAATTATTTCAAAGGCCATTTTTTCACGATAACTGCTCCCTAATTAGTCCTTAAAAGTTAGCCTGTATTCAATTAGTTCGGCGTTATTACTTTTCCTTAGATGCAATTATATTTTTTTGTTTTTTATGATTCTTCTTAGAGTCAAGGCTGTAATACGGTCTGATTTTTCTGACGTTTTTATCTAGAAACTCTCGCACTTTGAATTTCTATGTGAGCGGTAAGTGATAGTTTTTTTTGAATGGTACCTTTTTTCCTATAAATCATTTTGGAATTCATTTTTAATAAGAATTTTATTGAATACAGGGGGCGGCCCGATATCGTCGGCCTAATATCGCCGGCCCAATATCGCCGAATTTGCCGAAATCGCCGAAAAAAATTACGCAATTTCACGATTTTAAGCTAAAATACTTTAGTGCCAATATCGCCGATTTTTTTTGATATTTATATCTCAAATTACTTTCTGAGCGTCATGAATGACGTCATTTTCAGGATTAACTTTCCCAGATCTCGTCTTTTCAACTTGTATTTGATTGCTTTTGGTAGAGTATTTAATTCTACGCATTTTGGTGATTTACGTCATACGAATCTTTTGTGAAACTCCTTTTAAAATTAAAATTTGTTCGACATATGACGTCATTTCGAACACCCACGCGTTTTTCATTTTTTAAACAAAAAAAAATTTTTTGTTCCCAAATCGCCGAATGTGCCAATATCGCCATCTCAAAAACTCCATCTCAAAAACGTTTACTATCTCTATAGCGCGAGTTCAAATCCCACTAAAGTTGTCTAAGTGATTGTCTTAGTGATTGCTTGAGTTATTACACACCGATCAAATTTAGCGGTCCCGATATCAAGCACCCTTGCCTATAATCATACTCAAGACAATCACTAAGACAACATTAGTGGGATTCGAACACGCGCTATAGAGATAGTAAACGTTTTTGAGATGGAGTAACTCCATTGGAGTTCCGTTGGTAAAAGGATATTGGGCCTCCCCTGTATATTTTGTTGAATAAAATTGAATAAATACATTTCAGAAGCTAAATTCGAATAACTGCGTGAGTCAATTATTAAAAAAAGTAGTTTCTGAGGTTTCTAAAACAGTCACTTTTGCATTTGTGATGAAAAATTGACCAAAAAATCACTTAAATTCTTACTCTGACTACCCTTTTACTAAATTATAAATTCTAGATCTTGTTTTAATTCACCAATCAGAGCGTATCTTTCCCAGCGTCCGGCGTATAGGTGAAATCCGGCGTATAGATGAAGATTTTTTGCGAAAAAACTTTCACTTATACGCCGGATCCTGCTGTAATTTGTGTCATATACAAAACCTTTCTATTTTAATCCGAACTTAACTACGAAATACTGCAATTTTAATCTTCGGTCGGTATTTGTGCCAGTTAGGGAGCGAGGACTGTAACGTAAAAAATATTAAACTTTTAGGGTTTGGCGTACGCTAGTCTTGCCAAATTGCCAACAGAATACGGTCTCTATACATCGTATTTATCTGCTATTATTTATACTTTTCTTGGAAGTTCTAAAGATTTAGCAGTTGGGCCCCAATCGCTCATGTCACTTTTAACTGCTGAATATTGTGCTCGGCCAAGTACCTGGATTCCATTGCTGGGCGTTGCGGATGATATTCCGAGTGACCCAAGGTTTGCTTTATAACCTTTTTTCGATAATTATCTTATTTTAAGATTAACATTTTTTATGGTTTTAGGTTGGCAAATATGCTCTGTTTCTGTTCTGGCTTCCTGATTTTATTTTTAGGTGTGTTTAATCTTGGGTCTATTGTAAATTATATCTCAAACCCAGTCTTGGTGGGATTTATTTCAGCAGCTTCGATTATCATACCATGTGGTTTGCTCGAAAAAGTGTTTGGCATTTCAGGATTACCAGGACCATTCCTCCCAAAAATGGTGGCTCTTGCAATGAATTTAGGGAAAATGCGGTACTATGATGCCATCATTGGATTTGCTACCCTGGGGACTTTGCTGGCACTAAAGCATGGGAAAATACGATTGTAAGTTTATACCACTGATAATTTGAAATGAACAAATCAAAAATTAAGTTTTGATTGAAAATATGTTTGAAGTAAGATCGTTTTATCAATAAATTTAATGCGTTCGAAAATAATAAGTTTGAAAAAAGTGATAATGTTAAGAGGATAATGTCAACCCAGTAAAACCGGATTTCTGACATTTTAAATTTTATATTTTATGGGAAGAATAGACGTGCAATTCGGATACAGACCACCTATATCGATACATTCAGCCTTCAAGGCTTCTTGTGAGATATTTTCAAGTCCAAATATCTCCATTTACGTATACATTTACGTATGACGACCAATTTAAAAGGGGTCTCCAAAATCATGGCATGCCAGACATTGCTGCCAGACAATGCCGTGAACTCTCTAGGCTGATTTTTCAAATTTAGCTTCAAATGCAAAAAAATTGCATAAAAGCATAGAAAAATAATTTATGGACCCTCGGGATTCCCGAGTCGGGAAAAGAGAGATCAATTTTTACAACGTCCATACAATTAGAATTAAATACATCTTTTAAAAGTCAAACGCGAGGGTAACAAGTTGTTACTACGTAGCAGTAGACATGGAATTGGCCATCTTCGCCGTAGCCTAGGTCCAACTTTCTATTCTAACTCACCGTTGCATGCAGCATGCCTGCTCATGCAAGTATTAACAAGAAGACTTTCTTTGTGGATGAGATTAACATCCTGAATATATTCAATGAACTACAGTTAATCTCTAAATCTCTAAGTTACTTACTCGATATAATATAATATGGTATTAATTGATCTTATAATATAAAATATTAATATCATATATTTATCATATATAATAAGACTATTTGTTTGAAAGTTTATTTTATGAGAAGAACTTTCTCTTGGCACAATTTTAAATGGTTTCTTTTATTTAATTAAATATAAATGGTATTTTCATATTCTGATGATGGCCAACAATGGCTGCACTGGATCTGTTGAAGAACTATTCTCAGAACACTCCCTAAAATAATATACTATACTTTCTGTCTGTACTAAATCACTACTTATTTTTTGTACACTTTTTACTGTAATTTTAAAATTAGCGAAGTTTTTGTCCCGTAAAGAGATGATTATTTATGAGACTAAAAAATTATATTTTCAGTCTAGAAATCTTTTTCTTTCACAAAAACCTTAGGAACGGTATAGAACATAATTGGTGAACTTGTTAATTGAATTTCAATTGCTCAATTAAGCTTATTTTAACACCGTGAAATGTTAAAATTAAGGCTTGTTGAACATATTGTTTCTTCAAATGATTGATAATTACTAAAAATATTTTAGTAAAAACAACAAGCCTTAGTCTTAACTTGATTTTGAAAATCATTAAGTCATTAATAAATGCAATTAAACACAAAAAATGTCAGATTTTTACAATTAAAAATTAACGGAGATTTTTAGGTGTAACCCGGTTGAAGGCGATTCAACAATTGTAAGAATCTTGCGTAAAACACTCTGGATTTGTGCTACTCTTCGAAATGCTCTTGTATTATTTGTTTCATCAATATTTTTATACGCCTATTCAGATATGGCCTGCTACTTTCATTTTGAAGAAGAATTTGTTGCAAATGTCACCGATTGTATCACTCCAACAGGGCAGGGGCTTTTGACAAAAAATAATAACAATACCGAAGAGACCTTCAAATTTTTTGCAAGAAAATTCGAAATTAAAAAGAAATTAATATTTCGAATTATATCAAGAAAATGCAAAAAAGCTCAATTTTAATGTTATCAGGAATACAATCTTTTAAAATGTATGATAAAAAAGACCCAAAAAGAGGCTAGAAATGCAATTTTTGAAACTACTTTTCTGGCCACTGGGTGGCTACGAATTTCTCTTCAACATTTGAGATTAACTCCAAGAGTGTAATTGTATATTCATATCGCTTTTACTTTCGCCCTGATTCTCCGAGTCCGAAATGTAAGTTTATTTCAAGACGATTTGAAATAATGAATTTAAAAACTAAAAAATGGGTATCAATGTTTTTGTAAGGTGGTGAGTCTTTCTTATAGCCCGGGGGCTATGCTAGAATCCTCACTGCCTAGGTGGCCTTGCGATATGCGGTTGCTGTTATATAATAATAGCTGTTGTAACTCGACCTAATCGCTCGTTACATTTTCAAGCAATCTTGTAGAAAAATTTTTCTCGTCATTTTAAGACGTAGGATTTTTTTCGTTATTCAAAAATTAAAAAAAAAACGATTTTTCGGTCAATTTTTCGAGATTTTACAAGTAGTCCGGAATCCAGTTCTAGCGAAGCCGTATGAAGGGCTAGAAGCAGGGATCGGATTTTTTTCAAAATTTGACCAGGTCGGGTCGGGTCGATTTTTTTTCTGAAATTTTCCAGGTCAGGTCGGGTCGAACGCCGACCCGAGTACTTTTTCGTCAGGTCGAAAAAAACTTGGGCAGAATTCAAAATAGAAAAATTCGAATGTTAGATTTTGCTAAAACAAGGCTGCCACAATAATAGATGTCAAAACTTTGAAAATCAATCCACGAAAATATTAAAATAGCCATTTTGAAAAGTGTTTTTCGTTGATTATCGTTTTATATCAATCCCAATATCGTATTGTCAAAATGCACGAGGCCCTTAAGGGGTTGGATAGCAAATTAGATATTTTCAATCGCTCTCCTGAACAACTAAGAATGTGAAATCATTGTTGATTTTACACTAGATCGCGAGAAAAGTTTCAATTGGTCACTGGAAAAACAAAAAAATTTGACCGCACAAACGAGCTCTAACGGCACTAGGAAAGTGCCAAATCAATCCTTAAAAAGTTTATGTTGGCTTCTCTATAAATCGATTCTCATTTTTTTTTCAATAATCTTGTATTTTCATTATCTAAGACTCTCAAGAGGCGAATTTTGAATTTCGGTCCCAGATGTCTCAAAACGCAAAAACAACCTTGCCTAAACAATATGATCTCATTCATGTACATAAAATTTTCGAAATTTTTGCTCATCTACAGAAATGCTATATAAAAAACTTCTCTCAGACGAATTTCGAATTGACTTTTAGTTAAGTTATAATCGCGATGTAATCTCGGCTCGAAAATTGAGAAAAATCACGCCAGTTTCTTCGCACACATGTTCCTTGTTCTTTTAATTTTCTCGCAAATAACTTAACCGACATATATTTGTATTATGTTTTGTCACCATATTTATGACGGAGGCCGTTGATTACTTGTTTGATCACGCCATAAGTTTTCTGGCGGTTCCGATTGATATTTACGTAACTTTCGGAATTATATTGATTAGCATAAAACAGATTCTCTAAAAATGAAATAAATGAATTTGACAAATTTTGTCACATCGGTGGAGATGTGTAACATTTTATACCTTTTAATTTTTTTAATAATCAGCAAAATGGTAAAAAGGAGATTTTATAATTTGCGAACTGAAATTGAGAATATTCGAGGAGTATACCACCAAAAAGACCTTTATGATTCGCGAGAACGAGCTAAAAAATAATAGAGACTGCAAAAAAACACGGAGGAAGCTATAAAGTCCAAAGAAAAAACGTGATAACGATGTCGTCAACTAGGTTAGAACTTTTGTGTAAACACTAAAATGTATGTGTATAGTTCGGGAGATTATAGTATGTTACAACATTATTGCATTTTCCACCTAGCATAAAAAGTAACTGGTTTTTGTCGTAAAACTAAATAAACAATTTATTTCGATTTGATTCGCGAATATGAATTCGAAAAATAGAATGCGAGAATAAAAAGTTCAAATTACTCAAAAATTTTCGAAAATTTCTAGAGCAGAAGTAGAAACTTTCGTTTTAGACCCTAAAATTTTCGTAGATTTACTAGGAAAACATCATGTTTATATTTGTTTTTCACTGTTAAGCAACACGCAAAATTTGTTATTGTAAATGCTTAAAAAAAGTTGCTTTCCCACCCCCTAAGTGGGGTATACATCTCAAATTCGACATATTTCACGATATATATTCTGAAAATCAAAGCGTATGAGCAAAACCGAAAATGCTAATTTGTAGATCTATCGTTAATCTTGCGAAAAAGTACACCATAAATTATTTGATCATTACACCAATAGGTACAGTACGTAAAGGTGACATTCTCGAACTGCAAAAACTAATCTCCTCCAGACGGTATATCAAATCGAGCTCAAATTTCACAGATCACGTAACGGTAGTATCCAATCTTAAGACGAGGTTTTATCGATCCGCGACCTGAACAATTCTAGAACGCCAAATACCGACGATTTTTCACCAATTTCAGACTCAAAATCTATCTCCTCTGAAGAATATTTGCAAAATGCTCAGATTTTTACCAAGTATTCTCCAGAACATTAGTAAGAGATTAAGACGAGCTTTTTCGCAATTTTCAGCTTAAACTCGAAATATGATTTTTTTGGTCATTTTCGAAAAAATTGTCGAAAAAAAAGTGCTCTGATTTTTTTGAAAGTAGGCTCAAAAGAAAGCCAGTGAAACACTGATGAGAAAGTTGGCTTACGTCGATATTTTGAAGTTTTACGCACTTTGTTTTGGAAAAGGATATTATGATATAGCGAGGGTGTACAGATGTTTACTTTTTTCTTTTTCAAAATTGGAGTAAATTTGCTATGCTGCTAATGAGAACGATAATTTGGCAAAAACCTACGTCTTTCTCAGATTCTAATCCATCAAAAAAGGCGGAATTCAATTTAACCAATTTTGAAAGAAGGAAAAACCTAAACCCTGTATTACATTAATGGTACATTACTATACACTAAAGGGGGTACCGTCATGGGAAAGTGGCGTTTTTATGGTTTTTCGCCGGGCAAATATCTTGGAAAAACTATACATTGTGGAACTAATTGTTAACCTAGGTAGGATTATTGAACAAAGTCTACATCCTAAATCATAATTGAGGATCACTGATTGCAGAGATACGCATATATCGAATGTGGAAGCTTCAAAGTAAGGTCATATTTTGTAGCAAAAAGCCATTCCTCGTGATTTTTGAGGGTAAGAAATAATTTAGATTTTCTGAACAAATTAAAACACGCACGGAGGTCTGTTACTATCGTTTTATAAATTGAAATAAATTTCGCTTAGAAAATGGCAAAACCGATTTTTGAGCTTGATTTAAGAGGCTTGCGCATAGCCTATTCTCCTGGATTTTTTTAGTCAAAATGTTGAACAGGTTATATATGGAATGAACAGCTCATGATCCTAGCATGAGAGTGTTATACTGGATACTGAAACCTTAATCTTGTTATGTTTTTTTTTTTTGAAAATTGCCAACTTTCACATTTTTTCAAAAATCATGAATTTTGGTTAAAATGTTTTTTTTCCGGACAAAAAGAGATGAAAACTACGCATCATTGATTGATAATTGTCTTATTTTCGATAAACAAAATCATAAAAATTAAATTGAGACCTTAGTGTCATGACGGGTACCCCCTTAAGGGGATTGTGGGTGCTCCAGTAATGGTGCTGGAGGGAAAATAAGGCGTTTTAAACCAAATATTCTTTTGTTGAGATATTAGTGAACGTTTATTTTCCAGATTGTATATTGTAGTCGTAAGCCTTGAGAACGTCAAAAAGCTGATTCATTTTAGAAAATATTATCACATCAACCTTTAAAGTCATAACAACCTAATGTGCTGGTATTTCTTTTTCATTGATTATATCCAAGCTTTTTTATAATTCATCTTAATTCGCCGAAAATTTATTTTTGAATCTTGCTATAGTTAAATAAGGCTTAATGAAGATTTTTTACCTAAAATAAAGTATACCTCACTAATGGCAACGATGCGATTTCATTTGCTCTTTTTCTAAAAGTTATTCTCCTATTATCTTTTGAACTTTCTAAAACAAACAACTGTTAATAATTTTTCTATAATTCTCCGCAAGACTTTTTCATGCTGAATAATGCGCGCCATTATTATATTGATCTAGGTAAAAATTGAAAATATTTGAAAAGGCGCAAAGAATCTGAACACTATTCAAATAGTTGAAATACTTTTCTTTTAATTACTTTTTCTTAGGGCGAGTTGGTTTTTTAAGTTATTCTGAAATGATAACAATCTAAATTTTTTTCGTTTTTAGGGCGAAGTCGTAAAACATATTTTTTTGGAAATTTCGTAGAAATATTGGTCAGAAGTTTCCAATTTTTATTTGGTCTGAGATCTCCGTGAAATTGATTCACTATGGGTTATTGTTGTTTTTGATCATACGTGTCCTTATTGGGCATTTCAGTTAGAAGCGATTTCAATGTTCTAGAAAAATTATCCAGAATATTTGCGTTTTTTTTAAATTGCAAACGATTCTGAGCGTAATGATGGTCTAAGGTGCAATGTGAAAAAATACGAATTTGCGACCGGGGTCGAAATAGACTATGTGCACCCACAATCCCTTAAGGCAATTTCACCAAGTATTCTTCGTTTTATTTTCTCTAGAAAATGTGGCCTCTCAGTTATTACCTTGAATACTTCGGCACAACCAACAGAGCAGAGACAGGACTATGTTGCGTGACAAGATTCCCCATTGTGTAGCGTTTTGACAAAAATTCAATACTGGATCTGGAAAAACATCCAGACGGCATTGATGACACAAATGAAGATGCAACGCCGCCCACGTCCTACAGCAAAAAAGTCATTTCTAGTAAGGTGAAAAAATGCCGATGCTTCTTTGTGAATTTTTCGAAAATTCTAGTTTTTTGGCTATGATTGCCATTCAGTAAGCTCTAATGATAGCCTATGGGGCGAGGGGATTGCAGCAGAATGGCCATCACTCCCTTTAACACTTTATAGTATGGATTCAGGATCGTTTTTGAATTGCACATCATTTTGACGGAATTTATCAGTAATTGATATTATATAATTAAAAATCCCTAAAAACTAAAATTTCGGATTTTCCTGTCCGGTAGCTGCTAACTAAATTGAGGAATTTTAAATTTGCCGAGCATGTTTTCTTAAGAAATGTTTGATCTTGGAAGTGCTTACAAAAAAAAATCTCGGCAAATTGGTATTACGAAATAATCTTATGTTTGTAGGAATACTTACCGGCAAACAATCCGCAAAATTATTTATTTTCTAGGGTTTTATATATTTATCAAATACGATAAATGATGACTAAAAATGATGTGGCAAGATCAGAAAACGATCCTAAATCACCATATAATGTGTTAAGGTGAAGAAGATTTTTTTCACTAAGGAAATCTTTAATAATTGGTTTGCTATTCAACAATAAAATCTAATTCGAGTTTGACGGGTTGGCAGCTAAAAGGACAAACTAGTAAGAGGCTAAAATCAATATTCTAAATCTTTTTACTGTAGAACATTTTTTTAGGCAAAATATATTTTGAAAATGTAAAGGCTCGAGCAAAGTTAAAAAAAAGGACATTTCGATATAATTTTTTGAATGAAAGAATTGGAATTAGAATATCGACAAACACGAATATTTTTCTTTAGAAAGAGGCTCAATTTCATAATAAGTCAGTTCTGAAAATTTGTTTTTTCATTTGAAACATATGACTGTCAGCAACGGAAAATTTTATTGCGAAAAGAATATCACCTTTTTGCAGAATAATACTTTATTTTTATTTTGCTAAGAATTGAAATTTTGATTCCTCGGCCTTCTACTTTTTTGACGCTTTTACTGGCAAGTTGCAGTGGCAAACCTCATTCTTCACACCTGCAATTTTTGGTCATTTTTTGTTTTCGTGTTACCGAATTTATTAATGCGCATGCTTTTGAGCATACTACTGGAAACTATAACAATACTAATCGCATTTCCACGTATTCTATGCCACTACTTGGTAATTCACTCGTTCGGGCTAGGTGATTTCCGATTCAATTGAATTGTAAAACTTCGCTATACAGGACAATAGCAGCGTGCTTAATTGTTTGATAACGTCCATAAATCCAAGGCTTTCTCCGGTGATTGTTGTGATATTGTAATCTGGAAAATGGGGTGGCGGCAAACTTTTGGACTGCTAGCTTTCAAAGGGGTTTTAAAATGAGAGTTGGCGGGAATAATCCTTTATCCAACGGAATTCACTCTTATCTTGGAGTCAAGTTGATCAACCATAGGAATTAAAACTAAAAAATGGTATTAAAGTTTTTAAGCTATTTGTAGATAATTTTCTTGGTCATTTTAAGACTCAGGATTTTTGTTCTTGCAAAAATGTTCTAGAAGAATCGTTGTTTCGGTCATTTTTTTTGAGAGTTACAAGGTGTCCAATGAATCCAGTATATTAGCGAAGGCCGTTAGAAGAGCTAGAAGGCTGATTTTTCTGGCCAGAGAAAAATAAGCGTTTTTCGGTTACCATTTTTTTGCTTTAGGGTCGGCGATCAATTATTCAACCTCAAATAACCGTCAAAGTTCAAGGTCAAGTTCATCGTATACGACTTGAAAGTAAACCTAAAAGATATCGGAAGGGTACGACTTTCTGATGGAGGCGTATGAAAACTATGAGGCTCAATTATAATAACTGTTAGGTCGCTAGAGTGCACAAAACGGTCCAGAAGCACTCAGGTCATCTTTAAGTCCAGTTTTTGCTTCGCTAGCGACCTTACAAGTATAAGTAATGCAGTCCATAGTTCATTACGCTCATCAAAAGGCTACCTCTTTCGATTCTTTTTGAAGGTCAAATATTGGTCGCCGACCTTAAAGCAAAAAAATGGGTTACCGAAAAACGTTTAATGTTACTGGCCAAAAAATCAGCCTTCTAGCCAGGGATCGAATTTTTCCGGGTCGGAAATTTTCACACCGAACGCAGGTCGGGTCAGGTACGGGACGGTGCCGACCCAACCGACTGAAAAAATCGCCGACCTTCCAAACCTTTACATTAAGTATCTCAGGATATTGTGTTTTAAAAGTCAGAGGTTAAGGATTAAACAAATTCATACAAATAAGAGTAATCTAGAACGTTTTTTAAAAAAACACGAACAAGAAAAGTAGATACTGTTACAGATTAACTTTAAAAATTTTGAAGTATAAATGGGCAGTTTTTTATGCAGTTAAAATAATGGAGCAATACAGTGACCTAATCAGATTATATGTGGAGAGAAGAAAGTTTTATGGATAAAATTGACATTGTTTTATGGGTGCTGGCAAACAAATATAACTTGTAGTTTAATGGTACCTACTCAACTTATGATATAATGTTACCACTTAGTTAGTGCGTAAATTAATTTGTCAAACATATGGTTTATGTCAAACAGTTTGGAATCCTTGCTTATCACACACGAGAGACGGTCGTTATGTTTAGGTCTTTTTGTTCTGAATTAAAAGCTTCACTTTTTTCACGATCATAATCGATTTAAAAAATTTATCTAAACTTTGATCTAATTTTTGAAAACTCTAGTCTAGCACTATCTGGTCAGGTACTCTTTTTTGTTTTCTCGAAAAGATTTTTTTATGATACTTGTATTTTTCAACACTCTTCAATGTGTTCGCATATAGTGGAAGTGCATTCATATGTTTTTTGTACTCGTGTGATTAAAGTGCGGCTGTTTCAAACCAGATATAAAAATTCTGCACACGTTTTATACACAATCAAATTCATAACGACATTCCATTCTCAATTTTCTATAAACCTTGCTTGTAAGCTGAAAAGTTTTTTTACTTTACCCGTTTAAACGCTACATTATAGATTAAAGTTACGAAAACTGTGAGATGTTTCTGGATATTCATAAATGTTGCTTTCAATAAGCGAGAGTATATTCAGAACTAACTGATAATATACGGGTTGGCGCAGTGGTTTTTCAGAATCACAATTTAACTGAGACCAAAAAATTTTATTTTTGAATTAATAAGTTGTGTTGGGTAACATATTTCTAGATAACTCCTTACTCAATTAAAACTGATCTTGAAATACTTTTATACTGTACTACATGAGAGTATTCCCGGGTGTAGTAACTGTATTTATGCCGCCTTTAAGGTAACGTTGAGCACTTACTGATGTTTAAATTCGGATAAAACCGTATCTACCGAATCTTTTCGATATTTAATAAAATTGGAGTGTTGCTGATAATCAATTGAATAGTGGTCATGAGTCTATAAAAAATCTGCAAATTTTAGATTATGTGAGAGTCCATCTCATCACATGTAAATTAAGTACTGGTCAAAACTTTATTTGTTTCAAAACTGCTAAGAGCTTTTTTCTGATGATAATTAGAGAATGCACTAAAATCTGCTGTACTGGAGCACCTTACCGGTAATCGATAAATGTTTTTACTAGTTTGTCTAGTCATTTAACTAAACTATTGGCCTAGTAAGGGTGAAAATGCTGATCGCCATGCAGAGTCCTGACAATTGTTGATAGATTCCTAACGGGTGTCCTACACTTTTGTGCATTTTGTAGGTTTTTAGAAAAGTGCTTAGATTTTCTCTTTTTGTGTGAGGGTAGTAGCGAACATCAACTGTTTTAAAATTAAGAATTTTTTTGGATTAGCATATATTTATCTAAAATTAAGATATAACCTCAACATTATGTTACTGTACATTTTTGTGACATCCACGGTACAACAGTGATTTGGAGTTAAATTTCAACCTATCTTGTAAAAATGTTTTCTTAAAATTTTTTTGATTTTATGCTATATTCGCATTGTCTACTAAGGCTGTAAAAGTGTTTAAGTATGTTTTGCATTGTAACCATAAGAATCAAGCTGTAGAAATAGCTAACGGCTCTCCTTTTTATGCAATTTTACAGTACCGTATATATTTAGAAATACAGGAAGAAGGAATAAATTCCGATTTTCAGCCAGGTAAACTTCCTGTAAACGTCTTTAACAATTCTCTATAATCTTTAAACTCGTTTCATATATTTTTGAATAATGATCTAATTTTTTGAATTACCTGTAGAGCATTTCAATTTTTGTGAAAGTATCTTTTTCAAGAATTATCAAATCAGCTCTTTTTATACACGTAGCTATCATCAAATGTCATTTTCATGCATAATTTTTTTAAAACTTTCATCTAGGGTCGAATGTTTTACATTCTGCATTTTAGTGGCAGTAGAATAGTGTGGCCTTTTAGGCTGCAATAGAGATTTGGGTACTCCCGCTTTTCTAGCTTCTGATTGACTTTTAGAATAAATTATCAAGTTGTTTAAAAGTTTCTGTTGGTGTTATCCGTATTTGACCACCGCTAAGTTTTTTCCCAAACATGTAATCATTAACTCTCGGAATGATACATTCGTCCCAATTATGGACAGTAATTTTTATTAAACTGTGATTTTTTTCATTTTTAGCCTATAAAGTTTTTTACGCCTGTCTCGTCAAAGAGAGCGTTCAAATTATAAATGAGGTTTCTAATATTTGTTAAACGGTAAAATTGGTTAGTTTATCACACGCACATCATGTTATTCATTTTATATAATGGCAAGATTCAGTATCTAGAGTTATTTACGAAGTTCTTTTTGAGTTTTTTATTTTGTAGTCGGAAGACTTCGCACGGAAAGTTCAGTTGGTTTTTTTTTTATCACTAATTTAACGAGGGGGGTACCAGGTTAAAATTTAGACAATTTGTATATATGTTTACTGCTCTGCTAGCGATGAATTGTTTGGCGCTTACACAAGCTTTTTCGGAGCAGAATTTATTCTTGAATTGTAATCTTTGCATTCTGCATTAATATATATATATATCAATCATTTCTTATCGACGTTCTTACTTTATTTTAATTAGAGTTCTTCAGGATATTGTTTTAAAAGTAGGTTAGTTAAACAAATCATACAAAAGAAAGAAGTAAATTAGAGAAACCGTTTTTAAAAAACACTGACAGAATATATACTGTATACAGTATGAACTTTAAAAAATTTTTAATAATTTTTTATGTAGTTGTAGACTATACATCGTCATTTTATATTATAAATTTGTAAATTTTCTTAAATATAGATATCTCAGAGAGCGGATTTTCGCAGGTCGCCAGGTCGGAATTTTCGCACGACCCGATCTGGAATAGAGTGCGACTTTCTGACTCGCAAAATTCACATGAAAAAGTGAAAATTTCGAAAACTTTACTAAAAAGCGAAATTTTTATAAAAAAAATTAAAATTATAGTAATATGACATTTTGTTCAAAATTTCAAAAAATTTAAAAAAACGTTTCAAATTGAAAATTCGTTTAACACTGAACATTCTGTTTGAAATTGGAAATTTTTAAAAATTGAAATTATTTTAGAAATTCAATTTTGTTCAAAAATAAAAAAAACCGGAGGTCGGTCGGTCGAAGGTTTAAAGGAGAGTGATCTCGATATTAAGGGGGGTTAGCTTGATATTAAGAGGGTAATGAGCTCGATATTACGGAGGAGTTGGCTCGAGTTTTAAGGGGAGTGGGCTCGGATTTAAAGGGAGTGGGCTCGAGTTTAAAGGGGAGTGAGCTCGCGTTTAAGGGGAAGTGGGCTCGAATTTGATACATATGAAATTTAACAAAAAGCTCCGATTTTTTCGAAAGTATGCTCAAAAAAAAGCCAGTGGAACACTGAACATAAAGTTGGCCAATTCAAGCCGATATTTAAGTTTAGTGGCAAATTTACAAAACAATATTTTTTGACTAAATTCTGAAAACATTTTGGAAAAATCGAAAACGCAAAATTTCGAAAAATTATTTTTTGGATTTAATCGGAAATAGATTTTGTTACATTCCGAAGCAATTTGGTGCATTCTGATTGCATATAAGTCTTCATAAACTCAACATGACTACCCCTTTAAGGGGGTATATCTGTTGTAAATGAAGGCTTAGAGGCATTAAAAATGCTCCAAATTGATACGGGGTGATAATTAAGTGTATAAGAACCCAATCATCAAAAAAAATTCACATTTTTTCGTGATTTTTTTCTTAGAATTTTTAAAAGATGAAGTTAAAAAATAACGTTTGCTCGAATTTGACCACTAAAACTTCAAAACTTTTTTTTTCGACAATTTTTTCGAAAATGACCAAAAAAATCATATTTCGAGTTTAAGCTGNATAATTGAAGTGTACTAAAGAAACCCAATCATCAAAAAACAAATTTTCGCATTTTTTCTGATTTTTTTCTTAAGAATGTTTTAAAAGATGAAGTTAAAAAATAACGTTTGCTCGAATTGACACTAAAATTCAAAATATCGCTTGACGTAAGCCAACTTTCTCATCATGTTTCACTGCGTTACTTTTGGCCTACTTTCAAAAAATCAGAGCACTTTTTTTTCGACAATTTTTTCACAGACCAAAAAATCATTATTTCGAGTTTAAGCTGAAAATTGCGAAAAAGCTCGTCATTAATCTCTTACTAATGTATCTGGAGATACTTGGTAAAAATCTTGAGCATTTTGCAAATATATCTCAGAGGAAGATAGATTTGAAGTCCTGAAATTGTGAAAATCGTCGATATTTGCGTTCTAAATTGTTCAGGTCGCGGATCGATTTAAAAGTGTTTCAAAGATTGGATACTACCGTTACGTGATCTGTGAAAATTGAGCTCTGATTTGAGTATTACCTCTAGGGAGTGAGATTAGTTTTTGCAGTTCGGAGAATGTTCACCTTAGTTCGAACTGTACCTATTGGCTGTAATGATCAACATAATTTATGGTGTACTTTTTCGCAAATTAACGATAGATCTACAAATTAAGATTTCGGTATTTGCTATACGCTTTATTTTCAGAACTATATATCGTGAAATATTCGAATTTGAGATGTATACCCCACTTAGGGGGTGGGAAAGCAACTTTTTTTAAGCATTTACAATAACAAATTTTGCGTGTTGCTTAACAGTGAAAAACAAATATAAACATGATGTTTTCCTAGTAAATCTACGAAAATTTTAGGGTCTAAAACGAAAGTTTCTACTTCTGCTCTAGAAATTTTCGAAAATTTTTGAGTAATTTGAATTTGTTATTCTCGCATTCTATTTTTCGAATGCATTTGCGAATCAATCGAAATAAATTGTTTATTTGTTTTGACAAACCCGTTACTTTTTATGCTGGTGGAAATGCATAATGTTGTCATACTAATAATCTCCCGAACTATACACATTACATTTTAGGTTTAACAAAATTCTAACCTTGTTGAACAGTCGTTTATCACGTTATTTTTTTGACTTTATAGCTGCCTCCGGTGTTTTTTTGCAGTCTCTATTATTTTTTAGACTCGTTCTCGCGAATCATAAAGGCTTTTTGTGGTAACTCTCGAATTATTCTTCAATTTCAGTTCGCAAATTATAAAATTCCTTTTTACATTTTGTGCATTATTAAAAAAGATTAAAGCAGGTTATATAAATTTACAATCTCACCGATGTGACAATAATTTTGTCAAATTCAGATTTATTTGCATTTTTAGAGATCTGTTTTATGCTGAATCAATTGATAATTCCGAAAAGTTACGTAAACTATCAATCGGAAACCGCCAGAACTTATGGCGTGATCAAACAAGTAATCAACGGCCTCCGTCATAAATATGGTGGACAAAAATAATACAAATATTGTCGGTTAATTATTTGCGAGAAATTAAAAGAACAAGGAACATTGTGCGAGAAACGGCGTATTTTTCTCAATTTATCGTAGCCGAAGCATTACATCGCGATTTATAACTAACTAAAATCAATTCGAAATTCGTCTGGAAAGTTTTTTTATAGCATTTTGTAGATGAGCAAAAATTTCTGAAAATTTTATGTACCATGAATGAGATCATATTGTTTAGGCAAGGGTTGTTTTGCGTTTTGAGACATCTGGACCGATTCAAATTCGCCTCTTGAGCAGTCTAGATAATGAAAATACAAGATTATTGAACAAAAAAGATGAGAATATTTATAGACGAGCCAACATAAACTTTTTAGGATTGATTTAGGCACTTTCTAGTGCCGTAGAGCTCGTTTGTGCGGTCAAATTTTTTTGTTTTTCCGAGTGACCATGAAACTTTTCTCGCGATCTAGTTGTAAATCAACATGATTTTCACATTCTTGTTGTTCAGGAGAGCGGATGAAAATATATCGTAATTTGTCGATTATCCAAACCCCTAAGGGCCTCGGTGCTTTTGACAATACGGGATATTGGCGATTTGATATAAAACGGATATCAACGGAAAACACTTTTAAAATGGCTTATTTAATATTTTCGATGATTGATTTTCAAAGTTTGACACTCTATTATTGCAGCTTTTTTAGCACTACTAACATTCGAATTTTTCTATTTTGGAATATCTGCCCCAAGTTTTTTCGACCTGACGAAAAAGTACTCGGTCGGCGTGTCGACCGACCTGACCTGGAAATTTCAGAAAAAAAATCGACCCGACCGACCTGGTCAAATTTTGAAGAAAACATCCGATCCTGCTTCAGCCTCATCAGGCTTCGTAGAATGGATTCCGATCTTGTAAAATCTCATGCCGAACTTTTTCAATTTTTGAACGAAAAATCGCTTTATGCAGAAAATTTTTTTACATCTTATGTAGATATTAATCGAGGACAAACACACTCATTAATACGCAACGTCGTATCAGGACAGGGCTGGGATCCAGTAGCGGGATAAGAATTTACTCTACCAACCGTTAGCAAAACATTTGATACCATTTTTTTAGTTTTAAATAATTATTTCAATCGTCTTGGAAATAATTAGTATTTCGGACTCGGGAACAGGGCGAAAGTAAAAGCGATGGAATAACAATTACATCTGGATTAATCTTAAATTTGAAAGACAAAATCGTAAGCCAACCCAGTAGCCAAGGAAAAAGTAGTGTTCAAAAGTGCATTCTAGCCGTCTTGATTGGGTCTTTTTTGTCATAATTTTAAAGATTGTTATTCCTAACATTGAAATTGGGCTTTTTTGCATTTTCTCTGATAATTCGAAATATTAATTTCTTTTTAATTTCGAATTTTCTTGCAAAAAATTGAAGGTCTCTTCGGTTTGTTATTTTTTTTGTCAAAAGCCCTGCCTGTTGAGTGATACAATCGGGAATTTGAACAAATTTCTTCAAATGAAGAGCAGGCCATATCTGAATAGGCGTATAAAATATTGATGAAACAATAATACAAGAGCATTTCGAAGAGTAGCACAAATCCAGCAGGTGTTACGCAAGATTTTACAAGGTTGAATCGCCTTCAACCGGGTTACACTAAAAATCTCCGTTTATTTTAATTGTAAAACATCTGAATTTTTTTGTGTTTAATTGCATTGTATTAATGACTTATGATTTTCAAAATGAAGTAAGACTACGGTGTTGTTTTTTACTAAAAATATTTTTCAGTAATTATCAATCATTGAAGAACAATAGTTCAACAGCCTTAATTTTAACATTTCACGGTGTTAATAATAAGCTTAATTGAGCAATTGAAATCAATTAACAAGTCACCAATTATGTTTCTACCGTTCTAAGGTTTTTTGAAGAAAAAGATTTCTAGACTGAAAATATAATTTTTTAATTCATATATAATATCTCTTTACGGACAAAAACTTCGCTATTTAAAATACAGTAAAGAGTGTACAAAATAAGTAGGTGTTTAGTACAACAGAAAGTATAGTATATTATTTTAGGGAGTGTTCTGAGAATTTCTTCAAAAATCAGTGCAGCCATTGTTGGCCATCATCAGAGATGAAAATACCATTTTATTTAATTAATAAAAGAACCATTTTAAATTGTGCAAGAGAGTTCTCTCATAAATAAACTTTCAAACAAATAGTTCTTATTATTATGATACAATATATATTATTAATTGAATATTATTAAGATCATATAATACTATTATATATATCGAGTAAATACTAGAGATTAGGATTAATGTAGTTCATTGAATATTTCAGCGATGTGTATCTCATCACAAAGGAAAGTTTCTTGTTAATATTGCATGAGCAGCATGCTGCATTCAACGGTGAGTTAGATAAAAGTTGAGACCTAGAATTTGGAGCATTTTTAATGCCTCTAAGGCCTTCATTTAATCAGACAGATATACCCCCTTAAGGGGGTAGTCATGTTTGATTTTTATGAAAACTTAGATGCAATCAGAATGCACCAAATTGCTTCGGAATGTCAACAAAATCTATTTCCGATTAAATCCAAAAAATAATTTTTTCGAAATTTTCGCGTTTTTCGATTTTTTCAAAAAAATTTTTCAGAATTTAGTCAAAAAATATTGTTTGTAAAGATTTGACGACTAAAACTTCAAAATATCGGCTTGACATTCGCCAACTTTATGTTCAGTGTTCCACTGGCTTTTTTTTGAGCATACTTTCGAAAAAATCGGAGCACATTTGTTTTTAAATTTCAATGCATCAAAATTCGAGCCCACTTCCCCTTAAACGCGAGCTCACTCCCCTTTAAACTCGAGCCCACTCCCCTTTAAACTCGATCCCACTCCCCTTAAAACTCGAGCCAACTCTTCCGTAATATCGAGCTAATTACCCTCTTAATATCAAGCTAACTCCCCCTTAATATCGAGATCACTCTCCTTTAAACCTTCGACCCGACCCGACCTCCGGTTTTTTTTTATTTTTTGAACAAAATTTAAATTTCTAAAAAAAATTTCAATTTTTAAAAAAATTTCCAATTTTTAAACAGAATGTTCAAGTTTTAAACAGAATTTTCAATTTTGAAACGTTTTTTTAAATTTTTTCGAAATTTTTGAACAAAATGTTCATTATTGAACATAATTTTATTTTTTTTTATAAAAAGTTTCGCTTTTTATGTAAAGTTTTCGAAATTTTCACTTTTTCATGTGAAATTTTGCGAGTCAGAAAGTCGACTTCTATTCCAGATCGGGTCGGTGCCGAAAATTCCGACCTGGCGACCCGGAAAATCCGCTCTCTGATGATATCTTTATATTTAAGAAATATTTACAAATTTATAATAATAAAATGATCGATTTATAGTNATTGTTTTGTCATTTGATATACTGTCAGAAACGTGAAATTTTATTGCGAACAAGTAACTTTTCGAATTTATTTTTATTTTGCAGGTGCTCGCCTTCTACTATTTTGACGCTTTACTGCATATTGCCAGTGCAACCCTCATTTTCACACGCTGCAACTGTTTTGTCATTTTTTTTGTTTTCGTGTTCACGAATTTTTATTGCGCATGCTTTTGACGCATACTACTGGAAACTATCAAAATACTAATCGCATTTCCCAGCCGTATTCTATGCCACTACTTGGTAATCTCTCGTGGCTAGGTGATTCCGATTCAATTGCAATTGTAAATTCGCTATACAGGAACAATATCCGTGCTTAATTGTTTGTATAACGCCATAAATCAAGTTTCTCCGTGTGATGTTGTGATATTGTAATCTGGAAAATGGCGGTGGCGGCAAACTATTTGGACGCTAGCTATTCAAAGGGTTAAACTTGAGAGTTGGCGGGATAATCTTTATCCAACCGGAATTCACTCTTATCTTGGAGCATTGATCACAAGGATTTTAAACTAAAAAATGGTAGTTATCAATGTTTTTAAGCTTTTGTAGAATCATTTTGCTGGTATTTTGAAGACTCAGGATTTTTTGTTCTTCAAAAATGTTCTAAAGAATCGGTTTGTTTCGGTCATTTTTTTTGAGAGTTACAAGGTGTCCAAATCCGTTATTAGCGAAGGCCGTTGAAGAGCTAGAAGGCTGATTTTTGGCCAGAGAAAATATAAGCGTTTTCGGTTACCATTTTTGCTTTAGGTACGCGATCAAATGTCAACCTCAAATACCGTCAGTTCTCAAGTTATGTCGACTGAAAGAACGAATCGGAAGGAGACGACTTTTGATGAGCGTAAAAAACTATAGGCTCATTATAATAACTGTTAGGTCGCTAGAGTGCCAAAACTGGTCAGACAGCACTCAGGTCAATCTTAGTCCAGTTTTTGCCTCGCTAGCACCTTACAAGTATATAATGCATCCATAGTTTCATTACGCATCATCAAGAAGGCTACTCTTTCGATTCTGGTTACTTTCGAAGGTCTGTCGTGACCACTTGGAGGTTATTGTGAGATCGCCGACCTAAAGCAAAAAAATGGGTTACCGAAAAAAACGCTTATATGTTATGGCCAAAAAATCAGCCTTCTTAGCCAGGGATCGGAATTTTTCCGGATCGGAAATTTTGCACCGGAACGCAAGGGTCGGGTGCACGGTACGGGACGGTGCCGACCGACCCGACCTTAAAAGTGTCCGACTTCCAAGACTCCGCAAAAATTTTTCTGAGAAAAGCATAATTTTAGTAGTTAATAACCTATATAATAGTCAAAATAAATAGTGCCAAAATTTTCTTGAGAAAGTTAACCAGGTAGTAATTTTCAGTTCTACATAACATTCAGTTCTCATATAAAAAAGTGCTCTTTATAACCAGTGGTTAGTGTCAAATAATATTGCAAAAATTTGCTCTTGAAATTTACCCATATAGCACCTTTTGGAGGTTCCCCATGATCAGTTCTCGATAAATGAAGATTTACGTGTTTTCGATGATTACCGGTCGTCGATCTGTTAAGAGACATAGCCGAGACTCTGTTATCCACCAATTGCCTCTTGATACAATTGGAACTTTTGGGAACGTATCTACCGTTTGCGGAGAACATTCGCTCCGATTTGCCCATTTGCGCTGAAAAACCCCCATTATAAATTTTGAGGATTTGAAAATTTTAATAATTTTGAATAATGTATGAACTAAATCGATCATTTTTTATTATAATTTGTAAATATTTCTTAAAATTAAATATCATACAGAGAGCGGATTTTCCGGGTCGCAGGTCGGAATTTCGCACCGACCCGATCTGGAATAGAAGTCGACTTTTCTGACTCGCAAAATTGCACATGAAAAAGTGAAATTTCGAGGCTACGCATTCTAACCAAAAGGTGATAAAGGGATATATATATTAATGCAGAATGCCAAAGATTACAATTCAAGAATAAACTTCTGCTCAGAAAAAGCTTTGTTAAACGCCAAACAATTCATTGTACAAGAGAAAGCATTCATTATATACAAGATGGTCTCAATTTAAACCTGGTACCCACCTTCGTTAAAATTAGTGATAAAAGTAAAAACCAACTGGAACTGTCCCGTGGCGAAGTCTTCCGACTACAAAACAAAAAACTCAAAAAAGAACTTGAACGTATATATCTAAAACTTAATGTCCTAAATTGCCATTTATATAAAATAAATGATCAAATTAAATGTGCGTGTGATAAACCTAATCAATTTTACCGTTTAACAAATTATTTAAAAAACCTCATTTATAATTCTGAACGCTCTTTTGACCGAGACAGGCGTGAAAAACTTGATAGGCTAAAAAATGAAAAAAAGTTCACAGTTTAATAAAATTACTGTCCATAATTAAACGAATGTACATATTCCCGAGCAAGTTAATGATTTACTATGTTAAGGAAAAAACTTAGCGGTTGGGTCAAATACGGATAACACCACAGAAACTTTTAAACAACTTGATAATTTATTTCTAAAGGTCCAATCAGAAGCTAGAAAAGCGGGAGTACCCGAAATCTCTATTGCAGGCCTAAACGGCCATACTATTCATACTGCCACTAAAATTGCAGAATGTAAAACATTCGACCATAGAGTGAAAGTTTTTAAAAATTTATGCATGAAAATGACAATTTGATGATAGCTACGGTTGATAAAAGAGCTGATTTAATAATTCTTGAAAAAAGTACTAATCACAAAAAAATTGAAAATGCTCTACAGGGTAATTTTAAAAAATTAGATCATTATTCAAATTCTGATATGAAACGAGATTTAAAAGATTACAGAGAATTGTTAAAAAGTACGTTTACAGGAAGTTTACCTGGCTGGAAAATACGGAATTTATTCCCTTCTTCCTGTATTTCTAATATATACGGTACTGTAAAATTGCATAAAAAAGAGAGCCGTTAAGGCTTAGTTCTACAGCTTTCGATTGTATGGTTTACAATGCAGAAACATACCTTAAAACAATTTTACAGCCGTTAGTAGACGAATGCAAATATAGCATAAGAAATCTAAAAAAATTTAAGACCTTAAGCAACTTTTCCTAAAAACACTACAAAAATTCACAAAAGTCAGGACACCCGTAGGCATCTATCAACAATTGTCAGGACTCTGCACGGGATCAGCATTGTCACCCTTACTAGCTAATATTTCAGTTAATGAATTGGAACAACAAATAGTAAAAAAATGTATTGATACCGGTAAGGTGCTCCATTACAGCAGATTTGTAGATGAGTCTCTAATTATCATCAGAAAAATGCTCTTAGGCAGTTTTTGAAACAAATAAATAGTTTTGACCATTTACTTAATTTTACATGTGATGAGATGGACTCTCAAAACAAAATTAATTTTTTAGATATGACCATTTTCATTGATGATCAGCAACTACTCCAATTTATTAAATATCGAAAAGATTCGGTAGATACGGTGTTATCCAATTTTAAACAATCAGTAAGTGCTCAACGTTACCTTAACGGCGGCATAAATACAGTACTACACCGGGAATATGTCTCATGTAGTACAGATGAAATATGTCAAGACAGTTTAATTGAGCTAAAAGAAGTTTATGCTAGAAATAGTTGCCCAAGACAACTTATTAGTTCAAAAATAAAAATCTTTTTGGCTCAGTTAAATTCTGATTCTGAAAAACCACTGCGCCAACCCTATTATACAGTAGTTCTTGAATATACTTCTCCGCTTATTGAAAGCAACATTTATGAGTTATCCAGAAAAATCTCACAGTTTATCCCTAACTTTAATCTAAATGTAGCGTTTAGAACGGTTAAAGTAAAAAAAATGTTCAGCTTTCAAGCGAAGGGTTTTATAGATAAATTTGATAGATCGGAGGTCGTTTATGAATTTGACTGTGTAAAAACGTGTGCAGAATTTTATATCGGTGAAACAGGCCGCACTTTAGTCACACGAGTAAAAGAACATATGAATGGCACTTCCAATATGTGCGCACACATTAAAACGTGTGAAAAATACAAAGTATCTATCAAAAACTTTGTACGAGAAAACAAAAAAGAGTACCCTGACCCAGTTGGTGCTAGACTAGAGTTTTTCAAAAATAGATTCAAAATTTCAGATAAAAATTTTAAATCCGATTATGATCGTGAAAAAAGTGAAGCAATTTTGATTAGAACAAAAAGACCTAAAATAAACGACCAGTTTGATAGCAAGGCATTCAAACTGTTCTGACATAACTGGCTTTTGAAAAATTATATATTTAGCACTAACTAGGTGTGAAAACATTATTAATCTTATTTGATAGGTCCATTGTACAACATTATTTAGTTTCCAGCCCATAAAAAATGTCAATTTTATCCAGAAAACTTTCATTCTCTCCACAATATACTTGATAGGTCCACTGTACGTCTATTATTTCAAACTGCATAAAAAATGCCAATTCATACTTCAAAATTTTTAAAGTTCTATACAGTATACTGTAAACAGTATATTCTGTCAGTTTTTTAAAACGGATTTCTAGATTTACTTCTTTTGTATGAATTTGTTTAACTTAACCTTGACTTTTAAAACAATATCCTGAAGATACTTAATTAAAATAAAAGTGAAACGTCGATAAAAAAATGAATGTGAATTATTAATTATCTAGCCTGAACATTTCCCACCAACTCCATACAGCCCTCCACATGTACTATTTTCAGACTTCCCACAAACTTCGCAACAATTACAAGCATCTTAATTGGGATACGAGTCATATCATATGACATATACTATATGACGTTAAACTTTTCAAACTAAATTTAGAGTGTTTTAGGCAACCTAGTGACAGAAACTTTCAAACTTTGTAAGCCCATCACAATAAATTTTTGATTTTTACTGAAAAATTAAATTTTGAATTTTCTTTCAAAAATAAATATTTATCAATTTAGGTTCCCCAAGTTTCAGGGCTCCGTATAAAATAATTCAGTTATAAAAATTTTAACAAAAACATTTTGAGGTCTTTTTTCCTTGTGTTCTTTAATTTTATAAATATAGTTATTGTGTTATCAATTTTGTCTTATCCCTGACTAAAACGATGCTTATATTTGGCTCACAACTTCTCTTTTTGCATGAATTCTGATTACAAACCCTACAAGAAAATCCTTCTGTCAGTGCATAAAAGTAAACTTGAAATATCAAATACGAAATCATTGGCAAAATTTAATTTCTCATTTTAAATAATTTGTGAGCTGACCTTGTTAAACCTTTTTTCCTATCATAATGACTCATTTACTAACAGAGAAGAGATCAAAATATCTTGCGAAGGTCACTGCGAGGATTAAATTTTTGTTTTATTACTATTTTTCGGAACTAAATTGCTGAGCTTGACTAAATGATATAAATATCCATAAGAAAAAGATAATTACGTAGAAATTAAAAATAACACTGATACCTCCACCTGAAAACTTTGAAATTTTTATTCGATTTTATATCAAACACTAGTTATGTTAAACGCTCAACTTTTGTGAATTATCAATTGTAATTTATCATTATCATTTATTAAGTCCCTTGAATTTGAAATAAATAATAATTATAAGTACGTGTAACTAAGGTAGGAACGGCATAAATCGACCACCTCAGATTTTATTCATTTCCGAAGGACTTTTAGTTTCTGTGCTGAAATGGACGCAGAAAAAAATTTTGTAAAAAATTATGTTCTGTTTTCCAGAAATCAGCATTTTTTCGAAAAAGTTTTGTCCTTTTGGCTTGACATTATTCTTGAATTTATTTCGAAAATTTCAAGCTAAATGATAGACAATTTCAAAAATGGCTTTGAGTTTTTGAAGACTTTCCTGGTGATCAAGTGATTAACGAATACTTTCAAACCGACCTAGGTAATATTTTTTGTTTAACACATCTCCTAGTTCCGGTGCGGTCGAATTGCCAGTGAGTTTTTTGTCGCATGCAACAGCAGAGAGCACTTAGTGCAAAATATCGGCACTGAAGTGACGGATTGAGGAGCGGGTGCGACGTTTGCGGGAAATGAAATATGCTTTGACTTTAAGATGTAATTCAAGCGATTGATATCGAAATTAAAGTTTTTGCTGAGCATTACATGTATGGTAACCATAATAATTATGTATATCTGATAAAACGGAGGAAACCGCTAACTATGATTTAATATATGGTAAAATAATATTTAATTTACCGATAATTCAAAAACTTAAATTAATCTGAAAAATTTCATAAGATTTTAGGAATAATTATGAAAAACAAGGATAAATAAGTCAAATGATTGTCATAAACTGATCTATTCTTGCGACTCGCAAGTTGCGAGGTTACAATGACAAGTTGATTTAAAATATTTTTCAAATTTTCATTATTTTTAACGATTGTTTTTCATTTCCTCGTTAAATCGAAGTTTCTGATAAATTAAATTTATTTTATAAATCAGTCTGATCTGATCATCAGATTCCGATGATATCAATAAAATTGCGTACTTATTTCATAACGAATTTCTAGAACAGCTATTAAACTTTTGGTAACACTTTGTTGTTTCGAAGAATTAGTTTTATGATATTTGAATAATAAATAACTGTTTCTTCTCGCTTAGTAGATCAATTCTATTTGGTCACTTTTTATTCTATTTACCTTTCATAATATTTGCTAAATCGTAAGACGGAGCAGAAATTCGAATTCAAAAAAGTATCAAATTAAAAAAAATATTTTAACACAAAAAAACGTTTTTAATCCAATAATGCTGTGGAAAAGAGCCGCAGATAAATTACGCAAGAAAACCTTTGATCATATCATCGTTGGAGCTGGATCAGCCGGATGTGTTTTAGCTTGGGTATTTGAACTTCATTTTTAAAGTTACTTAAATCAATTTAAGCTTAGAGAAAACTTTTTATAGTTTCGTATATCCTTGTAAAAGCTAATAGATTAACGGAAGACGGCACAAAATCAGTTTTATTGCTAGAAGCTGGACCAAAAGATTACACTTTATTTAATAATGATTTTGGAAAGTTTTTAAAATGGCAGATTCATATGCCCTCTGCTTTGATGTACAACCTCTGTCATGATAAATATAACTGGTATTATCATACAGTAGCACAGGAAAATTGTAACAATCGAGAATTTTATTGGCCAAGGGGAAGAGTTTATGGGAAAAGGTTTCGAAATTCTGTTGATTTTTTGGGTTTTGTTATCATTTATTTCAATTTCACAAAATGAGTGTCATTTCTGTGATAAATGTCCGAATAAAGGTTTGTAACCAATGGCTGGCGTTTTTTGTATCTAAAATGACATTATATTTCATAATTAAATTTCTTAAACTTGACGATTCTGAAAAAAACAATATGAGTTTGGTCAAATACGTTTGGTAGAGAATTTAATCACAATTTATTTAACTCTCAGCCGCCAGTCAGGCGCTCCAGCGCCTGATCGACTTTGAAACGGTTTTTTAGACCCTTATACATAATGGGATCATCGTCGACCAAGTGAACGATCAAACATTTTTGCCGAAAATTATTTGTGCGTTTTTTTTTGAGAATTACAGTACTTATTTCTACAAAAAATCTCACATCTGTTCAAAACATATGGGAGGCTACTCCACAGAAAATTCTAAGACTTTTCTTTCATTACGGTATAGTCAAAAAACAATCACGTGACCGTATAAATTAGAAATAAAATATGCGTCAAAAGTCGTAAAAATATAAACATAAAACTTATCCACAACAGCTAGGTATGTGAAATTGCACTCTGATAACGAAAAATTGGTTATTTAGTTTGAAATCATTAATTTAGCTATATTCTGATTTGTCTAAATATATACCAATCAAAATTAAAAGTTTTTATATATTTAAAGTGAGTGTTTCAAGTTCAGTCTAAATATATACATTTTTACACATTATTATGATAAAAACAATTTTTGGCGGTATAAATTTTTTCTGAAAGTGTGCTGTTACCATGGTAGACACCCTAGTTGTTTAAGGCCTATTTCGCTACTTGTATCATGCTTATTCTTTTGCCCGAAAACAGTTCTACTGTTTTCGTGGCCTATTCTTCTTTATTTTCGCGACGCCCACAGATGCACAAATATATGGATCAACGGCCCCAGAGTCTATAATCTAACTATCTGAATGCTCACAAACAACGCAAGATATAGCACCCAATCAAAACCGTGGGAAATAGTGAATAGCCGATTATTGGTCAGATTAGAAAAGAATCAACCAATCACACTTGCTCAGATTTCACATTTTCAAATAGGTTAGGATTTATACTCGAGGGCCTTATCCATATTATTATAGCATTTTCCCGGTTTTAACCCTCGCATGCAGCAACCCCGCAAATTAACCCTTGACCCGTTAACAGTGCAATGCGTCATCATGACCTCATTATTTGCCTCTGTTAACGAGAACTTTGTTATGCATGAATTAAAGTACGAGAAAAAATGTTATATCGGCACTTTTTTCGTGATTTTTGAATTTGAAGCACAGATTTTTTAAAAGTGAAATTAAAAAAATTCAGTATCAATATTAAAAAAATGTTTTTGATCAATTAGCGAGATAATTGCCTGAATTTTGACATGGTAGACTAAATTGGGTAAAGGCTGTCCGCGAAAAAAATCGACTTTGGAATTTTAATCCGAAAGTTGTCTAATCTTGTAAATACGGTCCCTTAACCCCCTCACACCCAAACGCCATTCGGGGACAATTGGGGGACGCGAGATCTTTTTAAATCCCCAAAACGAGATCGAAATAATTAATCCACAGACCTTTTCATTCAAATGTGTCATAGTAGTTCGCAATTTTTTCTCCGTAAATGTTTTTAAAACCTTTTGATACGACTAGCAGTTCAAAAAGGATATTTTTCCTACTAATTTTATGATTTTGCCCACTTTCATAAAAAATCCTAGCGTAAATACGACACATAAAAATTAAATCTGAGGAGACTCGATTAGGAAATTATCTGAGGCTACTCCTGGTATTATTATTTTTTTCTCTGGTCTTTATTTGAAGTTTTTATTTTATCTCAAGTGATTTCCTCTAAAAACTCGAACATAAAAAAACTCTA
>SCLH01000653.1:347536-361092 GCA_004367855.1 Oikopleura vanhoeffeni | reverse complement strand
GCCCCGACCCGACCTGCGTTCCGGGTGAAAATTTCCGACCCGGAAAAATCCGATCCCTGGCTAGAAGGCTGATTTTTTGGCCAGTAAAAATTAAACGTTTTTCGGTAACCCATTTTTTTGCTTTAAGGTCGGCGACCAATATTTGACCTCAAAAGAATCGAAAGGGTAGCCTTTTTGATGAGCGTATTAGAAACTATGGCTCAATTATATACTGTAAGGTCGCTAGCGAGGCAAAACTGGACTTAAGATTGACCTTGAGTGTTGACCAGTTTTTGCACTCTAGCGACCTAACAGTATATAATTGACCCATAGTTTTTAATACGCTCATCAGAAAGTCTACCCTTCCGATTCNCCTTGAACTTTGACGGGTTATTTGAGGTTGAATATTGATCGCCGACCCTAAAGCAAAAAAATGGTAACCGAAAAACGCTTAATTTTCTCTGGCCAGAAAATCAGCCTTCTAGCTCTTCATACGGCTTCGCTAAAACTGGATTCTGGACTACCTGTAAAATCTCAAAAAATTGACCGAAAAACCGATTTTTTTAGAACATTTTTGAAGAACAAAAAAATCCTGAGTCTTAAAATGACCAGAAAAAAATTATCTACAAGATAGCTTAAAAACATTGATACCCATTTTTTAGTTTTAAAATTCCTTATTTCAAATTGTCCAAGATAAGGAGTGAATTCGGTTGGATAAAGGATATTCCCGCCGAACTCTTCAATTTTTTAAACCCCTTTGATAGCTATCAGTCCAATAAGTTTGCCGCCACCCCATTTTCCAGATACAAATATCA
The DNA here is from genome assembly GCA_004367855.1 of Oikopleura vanhoeffeni. NCBI lineage: Eukaryota > Metazoa > Chordata > Appendicularia > Copelata > Oikopleuridae > Oikopleura > Oikopleura vanhoeffeni. The sequence continues at coordinate 360,298 of SCLH01000653.1, read as the reverse complement.
CAACAATCACCGGAGAAAGCCTTGGATTTATGGACGTTATCAAACAATTAAGCAGCGGAATTATTATTGTTCCATGTATAGCGATTTTACAATCAATTGGAATCGGGAAATCACTAGCCGAACGAGGAGGATACCAAGTAGTGGCTAGAATACGGTGGGAAATGCGATTTAGTTTTATTGTATAGTTTCCAGTTAGTATGCTCAAAAGATGCGCATAAAAATGTTGAACACGAAAACAAAAAAATGACAAAAAAGTTGCAGACAGGTGTGAAAATGGGTTGCCACTGGCAACGTGCCAGTAAAAGGTCAAAATAGTAGAAGGCCGAGAATCGAACATTTCAATTCTTAGAAAATAAAAAATAAAGTTTATTCTGCAAAATGGTGATATTCTTGTTCGCAATAAAATTTTCCGTTTCTGACAGTATATTTTCAAATGAAAAACAAATTTCAGAATGACTTATTATGAAATTGGCCTCTTTCAAAGAAAAATATTCGTTTTGTCGATATTCTAATCAATTTTTCATTCAAAAAATTATCGAATTCCCTTTTTTTTTTAATTTTGCTCGAGTTTACATCAAAATCATATTTTGCTAAAAAATGTTCTACAGTAAGAAAGATTTAGAATATTGATTTTTTAGCCTTTTACTATTTTGTCCTTTTACTGCCAACCCGTCAAACTCGAATTAGATTTTTTTGTTTGAATAGCAAACTCAATTTTAAGAGCTGTTCCTTAGTGAAAACAATTCTTTGTCCCTTTAACACATTTATGGTGATTTAGGATCGTTTTTTGACTTGCACATCATTTTTTAGTCATATTTATCGTATTTGATAAAATATTAAAAATCCCTAGAAAATAAAATTTGCGGATTGTTTGTCCGGTAGTTTCTACAAAAATAAGGATTTTTCGTAATAAATTTGCCGAGATTTTTTTTTGTAGCACTTCAAAGTCAAAACATTTCTTAAGAAAAATCTCGGCAAATTTAAAATCCTAATTTTGTTGCAGAAACTACCGGACAGAAAATCCGCAAATTTTATTTTTTAGGGATTTTTAATATTTTATCAAATACGATAAATATCCTCAAAAATGATGTGCAAGTCAAAAAACGATCCTGAATCACTATAAATGTGTTAAAGGGATGATGGCCATTTTAGCAATCCCCTACGCCCGAGGCTTCATTTGAGCTTACTGATGGCAACATAGCCAAAAAACTAGAATTTTCGAAAAAATTCACAAAGAAGGCATTCGCATTTTTCACCTTAGGCTAGAAATGACTTTTTTGCTGTAGGCGTGGGCGGCGTTGCATCTTCATTTGTGTCATCAATGCCAGTTTCTGGATGTTTTTCCAGATCCAGTTTGAATTTTGAATCAAATACGGCTACACAAATGGGGAATCTTGTCACAGCAACAGTAGTCCTTGTATCTGCTCTTTGTTTTGCCGAATATTTCAGGTAATAATGAGAGGCCAAATTTTCTGAAGAAAATACACGAAAATACTTGGTGAAATATGCCATTAAGGGGGTACCCGTCATGAACTAAAGTCTCAATTTAATTTTAATGATTTTGTTTCCGAAAATATGGACAATTTCAAGTCAATTGATGGTATTTTCATCTCTTTTTGTCTGAAAAAAAAACCATTTTAACCAAAATTTCTTGATTTTGAAAAATGTAAAGTGCAATTTTCAAAAAAAAACATAAAAATTAAGGTTTCGATAGTAACAGCTCTCTGCGAGGTCATGAGCTGTTCATTCATATATGTTTCAAAATTTTGACTAAAAAATCCAGGGAGGAATAGGCTTTTGCGCAAGCCTCTTAAAATCAGCTCAAAAATCGTGTTTTGCCTTTTCTAGAGCGAATTTATTTCGAATTTATAAAAACGATAGTAACAGACCTGCGTGCGTTTTTTTTTGGTTCATAAAATCTAAAATTAATTGTTCTACCCTCAAAAATCACGGAGGAATAGGCTTTTTGCTACAAAATATGACCTTACTTTGAAGCTCGTTCCTGATTGGTCGATCAATCAGTGATCCTCAATTATGATTTAGGATGTGAGACTTTTGTTNATCTAAAAATATTTCCTACAATTTTTTCGGATACTAGGTTCAAATTGTATTACAAATTGATTGAAAGGCAATTTTTCGTCGGGAGTTCTATAGGCAGCCCATATTTTTTGTACTGAAAATTATTTCGACTGGACTATAGAATTTTTGATCTCCACGTACCACGGTAGATTGTTTAATTATATAAAGAAATAAAAATTAGATAAAAATAAACATTCTGGAATTTTTTTCATAAAATTTGAAACAAGCTTATTTTGAGTATATAGGTTATATAGGCAAGTCGTGTCTTTTGAACAAAAAGACCTACTGTAGAGGTCTGATTTTACGATTTTTGAACTCAACGTGGCTTTTTTAGTAATAAAACTCAAAAAATCGTAAAAAATTACCAAAAATTTTTGGAAAAAATATTAAAATTTTTTCTGAGTGTAGAAAATAAAAAAATATTTTCTGCTATAGCGCTCGAACGGTTAAATATTTGGTCATAATTAATCATACGGTTTTCAGAAACATTCAACTATCGAATCATCTGGTCTTAAAAAATGATTGGACGAAATGGATGTCAAAAATAAATTTTCAAATCGTACTCCTGAGAGTTAAAAATGGAATCATTACATCAGACCCAACAATTTTGTTGACAATTATTACAAAAAACTATAGTGCACAGGAAAATAGTTTGCCATGTAGCATGAAAAAAAATACAACTTTCCGTGGCCAGAATAGTCCTTTTCGCCAGCTTTGATACCTTTTTAGTGAGAAAATTAAAAATCGGCAACAATTTTTTCCGCCTTTAAATTTCGCAGATAATGTCAAATTTTGAAACATTTCCTAAATAGGACGAAAAAAAATAAGGCTTTTTCAAGAAATTTTTTGCTCCTGTTTAACCTCATTTACCGGTTGGTTCAACATGCTATCTTAAAAATATAATTTAAAACGTCTTTCAGAGATTACGAACTAAATTATCAGAATGTTTCAGTCACTTTCTATGTCTATGCCGAGAGAAATAAGCAATTCAAAAAGTCCATTTTGCCTATAGAACCGCCTTAAGTTTTACTTCCGAAGAAACACTTGTTGATCCAAATTTCTAATTAAAATTTCTAATAACTTATTAGTAATAAGCCAGTTTTAAGGAAAGTGTTTTGAGTACAATTTGCAAGAAAAATTAGCCTTCTGGACATATCTGGAGCAAAAATATTATTTTGGGAGTGAAATTTCAAAATATTTTATTTTGATATTAGTATGGAAAAATGATATCTTTTGGAAAAATATATAATTCGTNTTTAAAAAGTCCTTCAATTTTCGTAAACACAAAGAATTTTCCACATGGTAATCAGACATTTTTCATAACTATCACAAAAATACGATTTGACGGGATGGCAATTAAGCTGACAAAACTTATTATGAACTACTGTTCAATCAGTGTCTTAGACAGCGCACTGGTTTATGAAAGTCCATAAACTCGGCCGACTAAGTCAAGCCGAGGCGGTCGAGGTATAAAATTCTCGTTGTCCAGTCGTTAAATTAATTTTTATCTATTTTGAGAAATATTGAGTCATTTTCTTTGTTCTATTTGAAGGTTTTCATTCAGGAAGATTTGTCCCAAATCCAGAGAAATGCTTGTGCCATAAATTGTTGAAAACAACGAAAAAATTAAGTTTTAGAACAAATTCATACATAGATCATGATTTTTGTTTTCACATAAGTGGGCCACCTAAAAAATACGTTTGTTACAATTTTTACATTCGTGCACGTTTTTGTTTTGCTTATTTATTTAACCCCTCACAACCAAACTCCAGGGCGCGGATTTTTAGTCCCCAACACAGTAGACAATATTTCACAACTTGCATTCCAGTGTTATAGATTTCCAATTTATTATCTAATACTGTTTATTAAAATGTGATCGATAGCAGCCTTAAAAAATATTTTTTTCCTACCTTTTTTCTGATTTCGCCCAATTTCGTAAAAAAAATCCTATAGCCGTGAAATACGACACATAAAATTAAAATTCTGAGCAGACTCAGCATTTCGAAATTATTTGAGCGTGTAATTACGCCTGGTACTTATTTATGTTTTCTCTGTCTTTATTGAGAGTGTTGTATTCTTTCTCAATGATTTTCTCTACAAACCGAAAAAATAAACACTCTAGTTTCCGATTTATTACTTAATGGTTAAGGAAATTGTTTAATTTCTATAAATCTCTAGTTTCTTTCAACGCGATTACAGCATTTAATAACATTGCTTTTATCCATTTCCATTTTCCTCAATTGTCATCTTCAGAATCACCAAGATCCTCATCTGTGTTCGATTATCTAAGTAGTCAACCAATCTTCGGATGTTTTTGTTCATTATAAAAGGCATGTTCAAATTTGACATTTCACTGGTTTTTCAATTATTGATGTCTCGGATATAATTATTGAGATTTATTAAGATTGTACTTTTTAGCCATCTAGACAATACGCATCAACAGTCGTCCCCAGGGGGGGCTGCCTGGGGGGGCAAAATTCTACTTGAAGCTTGAATTTATTTTATCCCGCGAAATCAAGGTCTACACCAGCTCAAGATATAGCTTAGTTGTCCTCTTTATGGCTTACATCTTGATTCAAACAGATGTATCCTCAAATACATTATTTTTATCCTCAAAATTAGTTTTTACCGATTCTTATATATTGTACTTTTTGTTACAGAGTATAATAAAGATTTGTCATGTGTATCTTGAATAGAGATATTTTCACGTCAGAGAAAACGATTCAGGATACCAAGTTGACTTATTATGGTTTATCCTCATCACTCTGGAATAAAGTTTTTTGTTGGAAATAACTTGAACTTCATTTTTTCTCTACTATGACAAATAAATTAAATTTTTGAAAATTAGAATTTGAAAAAATTAAGCTGTTCTTAATCAATTTAATATAATTTTGTACTTTTTCAATTTCAAATTCAAGCGTCATTTAACCTTCAGAAGTTCGATCGATTAAAGCTTATTTCATAAACTTTTTTTTTCTGCATTTTTGGCCGTATGCATTTTCTGCCTAATGGTATACGAAAGCTTCTTTTCAGACGTTGAATGTTATTTTAATTGAGTACATATTCTGAGTAGCCGTGTTCTATAATTTTTGTATTCATATGTGATTTTAAATAATGTATGGTTTTCCGATGAGGTACCGTAACTAACTCTCTTTGTCTTGTCAGTTTATCAGACACTAAATTATAATTAAAATAAAAATTTATGAGCACTCAATTTAATGGCATCCTTATCTTGGTCATTAAAAATAATGAATATTTTATCGTTTTATTTCTCCGCAATAACCGCCAATGCGTTTGGGTGTGACGGAATTCCGATCGTTGGGTGTGAGGTAATTCAAATATAATTACTCTTATTAGAATACGGTAATCGTATTTTTGTTATATTTTCTTTATAACTATGAATTATCTTATCGAACATTGAATGAGACATTTTGTATTTGATCTAATGTATTTAATTAATGAATAAAGTGCGCAAATCCTATCTGCCGCCAAACACAGCTGTTAACCCTTCAACCTTGCAAAAGTTTAAACGGTTTCAAAGGAATCATTAGCGCTTTAAAAATAAGAATAAGCAAAATCCTGAGTTTAGAGTTTGCCTCCAAAGTTCAAAATCAAACTAAACATTCATTTCGTTATTATCCTTCAAATATTATTTTTCTACTATTTGCCAATTATTCAGGGAAAAACCTTCAAAGCTATCCTTAATTGTGTGTTCAAACCTCAGAAATTCTCTCGGTTGTTTTTTTTCAAGAATGATTTCTAAAACTAAGTAATAAGTGGAAAAATTCCAGACTTTGAGAAAAAGGCTTAATAACGTCTTTTCGTTCTGCTTATTACTACGTTACCTTACATGCTTCTATATCTGATTAATATCTTCATTTTTGGGGTCTGGTCTTATATTAAATAATTTAAAATGATGTAAACCCACGTGCATTATCATCACTACTAAGTTATTAAGCGCATCAGTTAACCTTCAAATGACGTTTTGTATGTTTACCAACTTTTTTTTTTAACGTCAAGGTGAACGTCGTTATTTGAGCGTTTTCAATCAGAGCAATGCATGACTATTTTTAAGATCTTAACTTTCACTTCCATTATAAATCAAACTGAAACGGACGTTCAAAGTTTTGTCTATATATTTTTTTAACTTTTACCACAGTGAATTAATAATTAATTTATCACCACCTTCTTAAGCGCTCCATTAACACGCTTAGGTAAACCGCTATATTTATAAACCGCCTTGCTGCTTCTTGGCAATTTCATACCTTTTTCCTAGAGTTTTTATATTCTCACAACAAAACGACAAAAGAGTCTTCAGATTTTTCAATCGATAGCTCACAAAGAAGCCGGTTAAACACTGATCAAAAAGTTGCTACGATAGATGATATATCCCTTTTATCACTTTTGTGTAAGTATGCTCACCACAACGTTAAAACACACGTGAAAAGACTAGTAGCTTAGGTGTCCCAGGTTACTCACCTTTTTGATGTTTAGCATAACTTAAAATCAAAAAAGACATGTAGGTCACTTTTGCTCAGGGAGAAATAAATTTTGAGTCAATTATGACCAAAAAATTCTGTGAAATACAGCTTCTGATCGGTTGAAAAAAGTTAATCGAAACATATTGACTAGTCTTAATTGTGACGCTTTAATTCACGCTAATGCCAGTATTTTTTACAATTAACCATGTCGATTCACTCTTATAGGGTCGCTATTTTGGCTACGGCATGTTGACCAAAAAGTGATTAAAAGATGAACTTTTATGGTTTACAATAGAGCCAACGCTATTTTGCCAACTTTCATTGAATAAATCTATACCATCTGCAATCAATTGGATACTAACTCGTTCTACGCCGCAGGTTTAAAATGCCAAGCACCGCAGGCGCTGTACGCGCCTGTATTATCTTAATGCCAATTCTCTATGTTTCATTTAGGACCAACAACCTTATTATTATATTCAGTCAATTATCTCTCAGATTAGAATCTTATTCATTTTTGATTATTAAAATGCATTTCTAATTTCATTAAAAATCAGCGTTTCCCACGGAGCATATGTCTTCTGTGTGAAAGGCTAAAGCACTTTTATCACCAATTAATGATGGAAAAATATCGCAGAAACTTCTCTTGTATATACATTTTAATTCAACAATTGATCTAAAATATTTCCTACCAATTTGTTTCGTTACTAGGTTCAATTTGTATTACAAATTGATTGAAAGGCAATTTCGCGGATTCTCATAGGCAGCCCATTTTTTGTACTGAAAATCTATTTCGACCGGAACTAGTACATTTTGATTCACGTACCACGGATTGCTTTAATTATATACAAAAATATAAAATTATAAAACTAAACATTCTGGAATTTTTTCAATAAAATTGATAACAAGCTATTTGAGTATATAGGTTATATAGGGCAAGTCGTTCTTTGAACAAACAAGACCTACTTGTAGATGTCTCATTTACTATTTTTAACTCACGTGGCTTTTCAGTAATTAAAACTCAAAAATCGTAAAAAATTACCACCAAATTTTGGAAAAAATATTATAAAATTTTGTCTGGTGTAAAAATAAAAAAATTCTCTTATAAGCGCTCGAACGGTTGAACATATTATGTCTTAATTAATATACGGTTTTCAAAACATTCAACCTTATCGAAATCATCTGTCTCTAACAAAATGATTGACGAATATGGATTCAAAAATACTAATTTTCAAATCCTAGCCTGCTAGAGTTAAAAATTGGAATTCTACATCAGACTCCAACAATTGTGTGTCAATTATTACAAAAAACTATAGTTGCACAGAAATAGTTTCCATGTAGCATGAAAATACAAATTTCGTGCAGAATCATTTCCTTTTTTACTATAAATTAGCACATTTCCCCTTAATTTTCCAAAACTACTCAACAAAATAACTTTTCACATATTTTTTGCCTCAACTTTTCATCTTCTTAAATATTCACGTCTCAGAATCACTACATATCGATCATCAGTTTCTATGTCGTTATCAGAACTAAGCAATTCCAAATCCATTTGCCTTATAAACGCTAATTTTAGCGAAGCACACTGTTTATCCAATTCTTACTATTATCCATTAGGAAGGCTGTTTTGGGAGCAAGCAAGAAAAGTCTTCGAATATCTGTGACAAAATTATATCAGTAAATTTCAAATATTTGATTAATGAATTATATGCAATAATCTTCTAAAAATAGTACTATCTATATCCAGTATACTTTACCATTTATTATTATTTAATAATAATAAAATCAATTTCATAATAGGAAACTCATTTGTCATAAAACGAGAGATTTTTTATGATTAATTATTAACCGTATTAAAAATTTTGTTGCCAACGATAGTCAATCAACAAAATATAAATACAAGCACTGCCCATCTATTGATACAACTATACATTTTGGTCCCTACATAATCAACACTGTGTAATTAACCTCATTTTTACACTTTTTCTAATAAAGCAAACTTACTCTAAAGTATAATTTCACGTTTTTTCTAGAATTAAACATAAAATTTCTAGAATATAAATTTTTTTTTCAAAAATTTAACTCTTAAACTTGATCATGAAGGAAAAATTGAAGGTTTATCTTATGAGAGTTTTCTGTAAACAACGCTCAAAGTTTAGCCTCCTGAGAGGCTATTATGTCTCGGCGGATTTTTTTTAATGCTTCGGAAGGTTAATCAACAAAAAAGTACTAAAAACGCATTTTTGTTGTATTTTATTTCATACATAATAAAGATCTAGTCATGAAGTCTTCTTTGATATCTATTTCAAAACCAGTTGTCATCAAAAATTGTCCAGTACGTCAAAGTTTATGTTCTTGAATTTGAAAAGCAAATCTCTTTATTATCTGATTAAAGTAGTAATCAGATCTATTGTGTGTAAGCGAAACAGTTAAAGCTTGCAATTAGGCTCTTAACATGGGTTAGTCATCTCACTATCATTTAAAGCTTCCACATTTTCATGCACTCAAAAATTGTTTTTAGCATACAAATGAGCTGAAATTAATAAATTTAAAATCAGTGTGAAACATTTAGTATGAATAAAAGTAAAATTATTCATTTTAATGAATTTAAATTAAGATCAATTAAAATTAAGCTAAATTATTACATTTTCAGAAGATTGTCTTAATAAGTTCCATATTTATATTTTCACGACTTTTAAAGCATATCATAATTCTCATTTATACGGTCACATGATCATTTTTCGACTAAAGCGTAATGAAAGAAAAGTCTTAGAATTTTCCGCAGAGTAGCCTTACATATGTTTTGGACTGATTTGAGATTTTTTTGCAAAAATAAGGACTGTAACTAAGTATTGTAATTCCCCAATAAACGCACAAAAGATTTTTGGCAAAAAGTTTCAGCGTTCACTTGGTCGACGATGATCCCATTATGTATAAGGGTCGAAAAAACCATTTTAAGTTGATCAGGCGCTGTAGCGCCTGACGGGCGGCTGAGAGTCAAATTTCTATAATATTTAATTGAAATTTAGACTTTATTAACCCCGTAGAATAGTGACCTGTACTTAGTGACCTGCAACCTACGCAATTTACTTGTGAACAAATTAAAAGGACGTCAGAAAAAAATTAACCAGGGTGTAAGGTTTCCCTTCTTTTTCCAAAATGGATACACTTGATTCCTTTTGATTGGTTGAATCTGAGAAAGACGTAGGTTTTTGCCGAAATTAACCATTCACATTAACGTTCTCATCGCTATCCAATTTGGAAAAAAGAAGGGAAAAATCTTACACCCTGTACAAATCATAATTAAATTTCCCAAAAAGTGACTTCCTCATATATATAACCTGCAATTTCCGGTCTTCAATCTACAGGTGTTTTCCGAAAATATAACCCAACCTACGCAATTTATCGAAATCACTTATGAAAAATAAAATTTACTGAGAGACGTTAGGACAAAAATTAAACATGGCGCAGATGCAGAAAATTTTTCGTGAAAGGTCTCTTCCTTAGAAGTTACCTGCGATTTCTAGTTTCTAATCTACAGGTGTTTTCTAATTTGGCTATGTGCCTCAGAGGGTTAAAACTCCTTAAAATTTCCATTACCGAATCGGACCGTTGTCATGTGGTTGTTAACTACAGACCGTGTACAAAATCGGCCGTTGTAAGATACCCCCTTTGAAATAAGGAATTTAAAAACTCAAAAATGGGTATCGATGTTTTAANTTTTTCGAAAAAAAATTCGAAAAATTTCGAAAAAAAATGTGCTCCGATTTTTTCGAAAGTAAGCTCAAACGAAAGCCAGGAAAACACTAAAGAGAAAGTTGGCTTACGTCAACCCGATATTGTGGGCATCTTACAACGGCCGATTTTGTACAACGGCCTTTTCGTACAGCAGCCTATTCCGATGTACATCAAGGCTGTTGTCCGGCAGGGGGCCTCAGTACCATTGGACCGTTGTCATGTGGTCGTTGAACTACAGGCCGTTGTCTAAAATAGGCTGTTAGACAAAAAGGCCGTTGTACAAAATCGGCCGTTGTAAGATACCCCCGAAAATTTCGAAACACAATTTTTGTGAGGTTTTGATCGGAAATACATTTTGTAGACATCCCGAAGAAATAATTCCGTCTATAATATCGAATTACATTAGAAATTTTTCTTTATTCACACTGAATATGTTCAAATCGCCATAAGAATATTTTTTTTCGTGACAAATGCGACAAGAAAAACATAGTGATCAACTTATTTTGTCCATATCCTTTCAGCAAAATACATTTCTAAAAATAATCTTATATAATATTTCATGTCCGACGTCGAAATCGACCAGCTTACTCCCTTAATAACTTTTCCTTTTAATTTCGAGATATTTCTGAGCTTCCGCCTTATAAGGAGTTGACCAACCCCCGTCTATATTGCGGCATCTAGAAGATCCCCGAGAATTTGTCTGCGGCTCATTCTGAAGCCACATGATTTTTTCTATTATCGAGACCTGCTTTCAAAAAAAATTTGTTTAAGGGAGGTGGTTCGCGCCGTTAGAAAGGCGAAAAACGGGGTTTTTCACGTGCCAATTAGTCGCAAAGAGTACAGAACTATCTGCTTACATAAGTATTACCTCTAACTACATGCTATTTTGAGCAGAAACATACTCTGCATCCTATGAAAAAGTCGAATCAGTGACGGCATGGGCTCATTCCAATCAGTTAAAGCGTGCCTTTCAAAAACTGACAAGAGATTTATCCTTTTTCAATAAAATGTATCTGACTCTGCCTGAGTTTTTAAGTTACCAACACATTATTATTATACTTTAATTAACCGTACAGAACAGATAGCAGATAAATATGAAGACGTTTTTTGAACAAATACTCTGAATTCCCTCCCCTCAGTATCACCAAAAACAACAGTATTATTTGACTCCCTTTTCAGGTCCTTCAATCAAAATGTCCTATCCTCCCTGGATTGAAAGTTCACGCATTTCGAACCTTACATTAATGTGCAGCTGAATTAGAGTCCGCTGACATATCAGTATGAAAAGTTTTGTCTAACATTTATCGACTTCGGTTTTTTCGTTAACTAATTCGCTCTCTCTCTAGATTTTCCAGAAAATTCAAGAATTTCAACTTTTTTTTCATACGTCAAATATTTTTGAAACTCATCACCAAGTGCTCTTTCCTGCCACTATCTATTAGGATAAAAAGAGTACAAAATGCTTGTTATTTTCTCTATATTTTCGATAAAAAGGCATTTAAACATAAAACTGGCAGAAATTTGTTTTCTTAGAGCCTCATTTTGCCGTCGTAATCTTGAACGGCTTTCAATCCCGCCTCGAATAATTTGTCTCGTTGTCAGTTGTAAACCAACTCCTTAGGATACTCGCCTCTAACGATTCCATATCCTCATTACCAAAATTTACTTAAATTTGAAACACCACACTCAAGCACCAGGTCGTCTCGAGTGACAAATTCCTAGACACCCAAGCGTTTTTTCCAAAGTTATACTTCCTATTAGGGCCCCACATGTAGTCAACGCGTCTGAAAATTCACACAGACGCTCACGGGTGAATGAGGTTACTAACGTATGTTTGGCCCATTCTCCCTTTTTGTATTTTCGCTCTTTTATTTATCCTAGAAACCATTCTTGATCGTCCGATTTTCACAATTTTTCTCTTCTCAAACTGATACCTCTCTTAGACGGCACTGTTTCAGAATAATGCCTTTTGACTTAATGGCTTAGAATAAATTATAGTGTCGGTCAATATGTTTCGTGCTCATTTTTGAACTTTTGTCCCCTAGAACTTCTCGAAATTCGTTATTCTCATAGTAAACCCGGAAATGCAAAAGTTATCGAAAAAACAAGTTCGCTCTGATCCGGAACAAAAGTACCACCAAATTTGAACGCTCGTAGTCATCTCACTGCACTCTCAAACCATTCTTCCGCCTAACAGACTGATCGAATTTTGAACCAATGCAGCGTCAAATTCGATATTATGCTCCTCTAACATTTTTGCGTTACAACAAATCATTCGAAATTTCCTCTCGATTAAGCTATTGCCTCCAATTATTCTTATGTCATGCATTCGTTTTCTCTCGGCTCGGTTCATATCTTCACTACAAAAATTGTCCATAATCCATGGTGACTTACCCGTTTTATCGGATGGATTAAGCAAAAAATTATTCGAATTTTTGAAAATTCTTAGATATTGTTCTAAATATCT
>SCLH01000653.1:331172-347124 GCA_004367855.1 Oikopleura vanhoeffeni | reverse complement strand
ATACATTTTGATTGAGACCTCTAAAAAGGGGTCAAAATACTGTTTTTTGGTGATACTGAGACGAAATTCAGATTTTTTTCAAAAACTCTTTATATTTATCTGCCCACGTTCTGTACGGTTAATTAAAGTTATAAATAATTGTTGTAACTTAAAAACTCAGGGAGTAGATACATTTTGAAAAAATAATCCTGTCAGTTTTGAAAGCACGTTTCTGATTGGATGAGCCATCCGTCACTTTCGACTTTTTCATAGGATGCAATATTTTTGCTCAAATACATTAGTTAGAGGTAATACTTTGTACAGAAGTTTGTACTCTTGCGATAATTGGCCATTGAAAACCCCGTTTTTCGCCTTTTAACGCGACGACCACCTCCTTAAACCAATTTTTTTTGAAACAGTCTCGAAATCAGAAAAAATCATGTGGCTTCAAATGAGCGCAGACAAATTCTCTCTTCTAGATGCCGCAATTACGGGGGTGGTCAACTCTATACGAGCTCGAAATATCGAAATTATTGGAAAGTTATTAAGGGAGTACTGGTCGCATTTCGAGGCTCGGACATGAAATTTTTCAGATTATTTTTAAAATGTTTTTTTCTGAAAATATGGACAAAAATAAGTTGATCACTTGTCTTTTTATTGTCATTTGTCACGAAAAAAGTATTCTTATGGCGATTTGAACATATTCAGTGTGAATAAAGAAAAATTTCTCAATAAATTGATATTATAAATTTATAAGACTCTCTTTGAAGTAGAATTATAACCAAAAATATTTTGAAGAATCGCCATTAAACTAATAACGGTAAATATTTCTACAATTGAACTCAAAAAAAATCAGAAATCAATCCAAATGGGTGTCGCTAAAGAGCAAAATTTTTAATTGAAAAAATTTCTGGATATCATCAGTTTTAACAAAATTTTGGTTCGAAGATGAATTGATGCAAGAAAAACAAAAAATGACCTTGAAAAATTTCAAAAATTTCCACAAGGTAACGCCAGAGAGCACCAATGTTGTTATTAATGAAACTTCAAAAAAATTTAAAAATAATAAGAAATAAATGATTCATTTTTTAAATTGTATTCCTATTAAAATGCACAGAGTGAACACTTCAAATTTGATCAATATTTTTAGAAGGTTTATAAACCCCATCGTCAGATTTAGTGATATCAGAAAATTGTTTTTGTGATTTCAAGCGCTCAAAATTAACAGCTTTTCTTTTATAAAAATATTTCTTAGTTTTAGCTTGCTTGACAACAGACATTTTAATCAAACGTTCACAGTTTTTAGGAGAAACTGGCCAATTTTGCATCTGAGGAATAGCATTGCCAAATTTAAGAAATCCCTCTTTGTTTTCATTATGATGTATAATGGCTGTTGCAATTTTAGCTTCTAATGAAAGAGTCGCAATATTCAAAGCGGTGTTTTTCGGTAAGAATCGGCTGTACAACGAATTATGAAAAGCTTCGATGCAACTTGTATTACCACAATTTTTAAATTTCAAAAAATGTTCTTTTTTAAAAAATTCTGACTTGAAATCCGTGGCAAACATTTTAGCTTTAGTTTTGTCAATTTTTCCAAAAAAATTTGTTTTAGGGCAACCATATAAACTGCATACATCTCTGGATTTTTTTTTATTATCTCCGTGTAAATGGCTGAACATTTTGTTCAAAAGCGATTTCCATACTTTATAAGTTTTTTGCTCGGGAGGTATTTCTCGAGCAAAATATCGAAATGTTGATTGAACATGTTTAATTATAAACAATTTATTGTTATTTCCTACACCATGAATAGAGCCATTCATATTAGCGTTTTTAAAAAATTTGGCAAAAACTGTAGGTTTCAAATTTTTTAAGTTATGCGACAAATCGAAAATAGCTTCAGGTTTTTTATTAGGCCAATTCGTTTTTTCTATAAGATGCTTCAATTTTACGTCACCATCGATACAAATTTTGGATGGATTTTTAAGCTTAATTTGATCAAAAAAATTTTCCATACTTAGACATTCTAGTTTATTTGCGCTCGTAAAAACAACGTCACCTTTAATTTTTTGAAAATCTGATGTTTCTTGGTATCGCTTAAGGGTATGATCGGCAATAATTTTATGTTTATCACCAATTTTAGACATCGCCGTCGTTGCCACACTTTGAGAGTAAAACCCAGTTTGCGGATACGTCCCATCTGTGGCAACGACGGCGTTTTCTGGGGTCAAATTTCTATAAAATTCAACTGAATAATTTTTATTATTTCATCATTTACTTTGTGGGCGATTTTTCGCATTTTTTTAGAATTCAAGTCAAGATTCTCAATATTGAACGAAGTTAAAAAATTTTCAATTTTTGTTGTAGAAAGACCATTGGTTTTAATTCCGAATAAAAAGCTAAAATTTTCACCTTCTGGCATCATTAACATACCCATTTGAATATCCGCATTTACAAAATAATTTCAAGCGTTTTCGGACCCCATCAGATACAATAGTTTCAAAAGAAACAAAATTGAAAGGACAGTTATCAATCGGACAAGAAAGGCCAAAAAATTTTGTTAACGTATTCAATGCATATGTATTACAAAAAAACGCCGAATAATCTTGTACAGGTTCTTCATGACAAATTTTTTGTTTTTCTGAGATTTCTATAGTTTCAAATTCTAGAGCTTGAATCAGAGCTTGAATAATCGTCATACGTTAAATTTGGTAAAATTTCATTTGAAATATCCAGAAGATCGGAAATTGAATCGGAACTTTTCTCTGTAAAATTAATTTGATCTTCTTGAATCGGAACTTTTCTCTGTAAAGCATAATTTGATCTTCTCTTTCTCTGTTTTTTTCTTGGCATTTTATTTTTATTTTGAGGCAAATTAACGTTAAAATGATGATTTATGCTCGATGGTGAATCTAGAAATAAGAAAAACCAAAAAAAGTCAAAATTTAAGTTTTTGAAAAAAAATATTTCATTCATTTTTTTCAAATTTTGGAAAAAAGAGAGAGGAACGAATGAGCTACATGACAAAAATTAAAGAATGGCTCCCGATGCAAAGAAATTATTCTCGGTTGAGAACCACGTATTTACTCTAGTTATTTACGGGGTTGTGGGGTAGAATGTTGGATATAGCTGGGGAAAATGCTGCTCCAGTCTGACTGGGAAGGGTCGATAATTGGCTAGATGATTAGAATATAATGAGCAAAATAAAGTTACGATACTAAAGACTTGTCAATTGCAGTATTTTTTTTTAATTCCGGGAAGGATGGCTCACTTCGTGCGGCACAAAAACTGGTATTAAAATATTGTTCTTCAATCACACAATTAATTTGTTAAATATCTGGCATATTTGTTTATAATGAATAAACAAACATAATAAATACTCTATTAAAATGTGATTCAGTTACCAGAAGCTCGTTGAAAAAGCTATTCTCGTGTTTTTTTTTTTAGTACTAAATAAGTTCATCTAAATTATTTCCACAGAATGGTGCTTGGTCGATTGTCCTTGTTCTTGTTAACATACCACTACCCCCCTAAAGTGGGTGCGGTGCATTTTTAACCAGCATACGTATATGGCTCTTAGATGAAAATGAAAACTTTTCACATGGGTTAATATTATTTTGCTCAATATAACCTACTCTAAGAGTAATTTTTCATACTGCCCATGGTCAGCTTTTGGTAAACTTAATCACAGGATAATTGTCTTGTTTAAGAAAAGTTCTGACGCATTATAAATAAAAAGGCCTTATGTTTTTCAATCAATCGTTTAATTTTTAACAGTATTTTGTTTCCAAATCAACGAAAAAACTCTTCAAAATGTCACGTTAACTTTTGCCCGTAGGTACCATTTATTTTTTTATAGTGATATTTGAAAAATTCAATATATATATTTTTGCTGGATTTTTGATCGTAATGCTATGTTGGAAATATTACCGAAAAATTTTCCTTCATTTTCTTGTTTCAATAAATTTTCAAACTTATTTTTGAATCGAATCCTAACTTGAAAAATATGCTGGTAGTCATTAACACAATCTCATAATAGTCTCGTTGTTTCTTTTGCTCTTTGTTTATACTCTGAATCGTACTGTTTGATAAGTAAATACTACGGTTTGGAGGAATCATCGAAGCCCCTTTTTATCTCGACATTAAAAGAAATTATCTACATTCTCATAGAATGCCAAATGTGTGTAATTCCGCACCACTACCTGTTTAGAATTTTTCCTTTAACTCATTGATAAAAAATATTTTTGATTGATATAATTTTCGTTTTTTTGTCCTGTCTCTTTTCAAACAATTTAATATTTCATTGACGTTAAAATCGATAAATCGAAATAAAATAAGATTCAACGTAGTCATGAGCCATTTTTCACAGTGTCTAATTAATGAAAAAAAAAAATTTAACTGTCATTTAGATTCACACCTGTTTCGATAGCAACGCGTCGTTTTTTCGAAGTGTTTTTTCATAAAGATCGATTTATATTAAGTTAAATAGTAATTTCAATTCTTGACAAAAATAGATTATTACATAGTGAGCTCAAGATAGTTTCAGTACTACGGTTCTTAAAAAAAACGTTTTATTTCCACAATGTTGTGAAGTGACCTAAAAGTTTCCATTCAAAGCGAATAACAAAATTGAAAAAAAGTGCATATCCCAATATATGCACCGAACGTCCTTAAGGGAGTACTCTGGTCTTGCTATTTTATAGTGGTCAAAAACAGGGTTCTTCAGCGTCGCCTCAATATGATTATACTGCAGAAACAGTAGGAACATACGTATGTTCAGGTTTAGGGATTAATTGAACATTAATTCTGCTTTCACAAAACCAAATCGAAGCTCCTTGATTTGGCCGGACGCCAATCAAGGTAACGAACCTTTCAAAAGTGCATTCTACTTTTCACTTCAAAAGCCTACTGTCCTGGTTTTGATAACAATAAGAAATTACTTTATATAGCTTTTATTGAACCCACTTAGAGAACGTGGCAGAACCCCAATTCAGTTCTTTACTGCAAAAATTATTCATCCATGGTCGCTTAAATGAGGCAAAAAAACTGTTTTTTTGGAACCTTATTTGGGCTCTGGGAAGAACTACGTACTCCTCCCTGGATTTTCTGGATCGCAAACCTCTAAAACTGGTATCTATACATCCTTAAGGATACGCGCATAACACCCCGAAGGTTGACAAATTTGTATTTTGTACTCGTCTTTTTTTTTTGAATACCGGCGATTACAAAAATTTCTCAAAAATTTCACTAATTCGATAAAAAATCAACACTGAAATAATGTTCAAATCGCGATGAAAAATACTTTTTTATGAAACAAATGAAAATAAAAGACTCTGATCAACTTAATTTGTGTCATATTTTCAGAAACAAAAACATTTTAAAAGCTAAATCTGGAAAATTCATGTCCGCGCTTTAAATGCGATCAGTACTTCCCTTAAAGATCCCGGCCCAATTGACCAATTCCTCGATGAAATATTAGCCAAACAGGGTTCAAGGATTTCATTCAGATTAGCACAGTTTTTTAAAAACGAATCTTCATCTTGCGTAAAACAATGTGTAACATCTATCTCCTCGTCAACGGTTTCATTTGAAATAAACCTAAATTTTTAAACAGTAATAATCTGTTTTTTAAGGACGAGCCACGAGAACGATCGAAAATAGCATCAAAGGTGAAAAAGCACCTGTGCCAAACATTGGGTGCAAAAGATTAGTCAGGAAAGGTGAATTAACAAAAAAATTGATGCTTAGGGGTGTCGTCGAAATGATCTCTTTCATTACACATTTCGAGGAAGTTTCTGAGAAACCCTGGCTTCAGAAAGAATGATTGTTTTCCAATACGTATACAACTCTATGGAAGTTGCCAGTAACTATAGTAGAATTGATACTTTAATCTACGGGCTAAAACATGATTTATTACGCGTTCCCCTAAAAGCACTAGAAACCTACTCCTCAATTCAAGCTCTCATCACTTTTTTAATATATTTGAATTTTGAATGAAATATATACAATACACATCACCAAATGTAAGCCTTCCTTCAAAATTTAGCCTCAGTGATGAAAGAGACCCCACGCGAAGTTATATTTCAGCTCCCAGACATGGAGAAAAGCTAATTTTTATACTGCATTCTCATTTTTGTACGCTTTTTAAACCAAAAAATTTAAAAAAAAAATCCTTCGATTCGTCTGTACTTCAAAATTGAACATCCGTTGAAGTCCTGCATTTTTGTTGTCATGAGTTCACTTTGAAATTTAATCTTAAAAATAAAAATTTTCAATTTCGAAAGAAAAAAATTTGACAATTTTCTTAGATGATAAAATCGACGTATTTTTAGGAAGCAAAGACTTGACTGCGCATAACACCATAACCATAAAAGATAGCAAACTTAAGCGCATAAAAAACAGAGCTGTCGCAAATTTAAGAAAGTGCTTTTTCCGCCGAGAAATAGCTACTGTGATTCAATGAAATTAAACTAGCGCTCAGGTACCGAAAACAGCCATGTTGAGGACTTCTCAGTGATTGTTAAGTAATTAAAGAAAAATATGATAATCTGAGCGCATAACTTTTTTAACTATAAATTAGGTATGCCTCAACAAAAAAAATCCAGAAAATTATGTTAATACACGCTAATAAAATTGGAACAGATAAAAGTCGAAAAAATGACTTTTGGATGGTAAAAAATACGTACGATCAACAAAAAACTGTTTGTTTACTTTTTTCGAAAAAATCGCCGGAAAAATATCTCCGGTCTAGGAAATGAAATTCGAAGCAAGTTTTATCCCAGCTCAGAACAAACGTTGAAAATCACTAATGGCTGGGTACTCCCTAAAACAGCTTATTGGGATTCTCGCAAACGGCCCCTCCCCTTAAATATATATCCCCTTTAACAACCTTTGGTTAGAATGCTAGCCCACAAGTTAAATATCACACGTTAAAAACAGTAAAGTGGCTACGCATCTAACCAAAGGTGTAAAGGATATGGAAATTTTCGAATTGTAGAGAATAATTCACCGCAAAGTCGGATAGGGTTCAAATGTAAGCTTTTTTAATTTTTCCTAAGTCTCATGAAGAACGCTTGTGACTTTCTAGTTTTGTTAAATTCTGAAACTAAAATAAAATTCCTAAAAACCTCTACTTTTCGGAAAAATTAAAATCCTCAACTTATCGTCACCGCTCCATTAATTGTGGTGTGTCTAAACACTCTCGTGCAGGGGGGGTGAATATAAAATTTTAAGCCTAAAAGGCCGAGGCGTACACCCTGAATTAAATTTACTCCAGATGCGTCAGATTCCAATTGGAAAAAGAAAGGCCAGGGAATCGGTCTTATCTCCCTGAACGTCAAGCTCAAGCCAACGAATCTAATGGCGCGAAAGCCGGCGGGAAATGATGAGGGACGAGGAATCGGCTTCTTCAGAATCCCGAAGTCTGAAGCGGGATAGGTTGTAAGAACGCGCAAATTGCTTCGAGTCGAAACCGATTCGGTTGCAGGCCGAGATTGCCGAGCCACCCTCTGTCTGGCGGCAACCTCGTCGGCTTACGGCCGTTCAAGACGAAAAACACAGAAAAAAAAAGTCTCTAAAAAAAATAATTTAATTGTAATAAAATAATTAAACAAAATGTTTTTTTCTTTAATTTTGAAAAAAAAAAACCCAAAGAAAAAATCGAAACAATATTTTTTTTTGGTTATTTTTTTTGAATAAAATGAGCATTATTTTGAAGAGATATACTTCCGCAATAATGAGAGCAATTTTGCGAACTCTTCCTAAAAAAACAACAAAATCTGACCTGATTTTAGTTTGTTTATTAGGAAGAAGTTCAAATGTCTCAATTCTTTGCGAAGTATCTTTCAATACCCACTACAACGAAAACCGTAGAGGGATATTGACGAATATTATCCTACTATGGATTCATGCCAACTTTTAGGGTTTTTAGTAAATAATATAATTGTGTAACTGTTTATGTATTTTCTACAGTTTTATATTATTTATGAAAGTATATTGCTCTAATTTTCACATTCTAAACGATTGACGGGCGAAATTTTGGTATACGTCCGCCAAACTCAATTTCTGAAAAATATTTTTGAACCCAATTCTCAAACTTACTGTTGATTAAATAATGAATTTTCGAATAAAAACAAAAACGAAGTTGCCACAAATTAACGAACTGTCATATTAGAATTAACCACAGTAGCTTTATCTCCTGATTGCAGAAAAAAAGTGCGAATAACTCCCAAATCTTAGAGGCTAGCTAAAGTTATAAGATTACGTTATAGATATACGTAAGTTATAGGTAGCCTAAAGTTAATAGAACTTCAATGATGGTTGCCAGTTTCTGGTAGCCAAGGTGTGGATTCCTTCACGTAATTTAATATTTTAAAATTTATCCAAAATACCTATTTTGACCGTTTAACGCTCATTTTTAAAAGTGACATTTTGAATATCAAATTTTTCCCTGACTCTTTAACTCGTAGATCTAGACATGAATCGTACCCAGATCGATTTCCGGCAACTAGTGACCATTCTTATAATCGAGCCATATAAGCAAAGTTCCATTATCAACATACATTTTCAATAGCTTAACATAATATTCAGCCAATTTGCTATACAATTAAAAAACAAAAACAAATTAAACGAATTAAAAGGCATTTAATGAGGATAAGAAAGCAAAAGTTGCGAAATTTACTTCACTCGACTAAAAGTGCAATAAGAGAATAAATAACCTTAATTTATATTTGCAATTACTCCTATAAAAACTTCAAATGATTTCTATCGCTCTGTCTAAAACAATATTATATTTTTCTACAAAATTTTCTAGTAAAATCTCTAAATTTGTTGTGAAAAATATTTGTTGAAATATTAATCTTCATGCGTAGGCGTCTCAAGTAACATTTTTTTCCAAAGTTTTGACTTCTAGAAATGCTTTATTAAACCGGAGGCCAAACTGTAATCGCAATAAAGTCTTAGAAATTGTTACGATTTTTTAAGGGTCTCCGCATGATTTGAGTACTTTGAAAAAAAAAATATATAGTACAATATACAGTAATTTGAGAAAGTACTCAAATTACGTCAAAAAATTCCAGGTCAACTTCAAACGTTTAAGACTTTCTCATTACATAAATCTGAATAAAATCACGTGAACGAAATAATCCAAAAATAAGGTTTAAATATGTCATAAATAAATCCTTATTTCTTAAAATAAGATCACGTGACCTTTTGAAAAAAATATTTCAAAACTCTAAATAGTGTTATTATCCCACAAATTTTTCGGCGTAATTTGGTACTATTTGTGTACTTGAGCCAAACTATTTCTTTAATTGAAGGTCACGTGATCGTTTTTGGACTTTAGAGTAATTAAAAAAAGTCTTAAACCCCAAAGAACATCTTCACTTATTTCAAACGATTAAGCATTTTTGAAAAAAAAAACAGTAACTATTGACCGCCACCTTATTTCTGAATATACGCGTCACGTGATTCTTTTGGGCTTTGGTGTATAGAAAAAATTAATCATAATTTAATGCGATATTATAACTGTATATTCAGACACGTCAGTAATATGCTCGATCGTATTGTGCTTAAATGCGATATGAGTCACTACTTGCCGGAAATCGAGTCTAACTAGTTAAAACTAGAATTTTTAATTTGTTTAATAATGAAATTTTAAGTTATTCTGTTTTTTTAAATACAAAAAACAGACATAACTAAATCATATAAGTTAACTCGTAGACTTTAGACATAGATCTGTACCCAGACTCGATTTACCCTACGCGTTGCCACACTTTTAAATCCATATTAGCAAATGTCATTATCAACATCATTTTCAATAGCTTAAAATAATATTCAGCCAATTTGCATACAATGAATAACAAAATAAAATTTTAAACGATTTAAAGCATTAAAAATGTCTAGAATTTTTTTTGATCACGATGAAGGTTTATTGTGATTTAAAAAAAATTTTGCAAAAAATAGTATGTATACAGTACAAATTTTCAAAAAAAAGCACAACGTCATTTTGTTTCACAAGTTTTCGATAACTTTATAACTGATCTTGTCATCAATGATGAAGCGTCGTAAAATGCGATTAAATGGTGTGCGGCAAACGCGTGGGCTAAATCGAGTCTACAAGTAAAAAAAAAGAACGAACTCTCAAATTGAAAATATTGAGTAATCCTGTTAGAGTACCCGAGCAATCACTCGTTAGAGTTACCTTTTATCTGTTAGAGTTACCTTTTTGTCAATAGTCAGGGGTAACTTCAACAGAGTAACTACGTATATATTTATCCTATATTGAGGAAGTCACTTTTTAGGAAATTTAATTATAATTTTCCACAGTCAAGATTTGTTTTGGCGGTCTTTAAATGACTTTTATTTTTTCGAAGTAAATTCTTCTAAGATCACAATTTTACAAAAACCTCACTAATCCAAAATAATTACTTTCCACAACGAAAATGAAGTGCTCAACATTTCATTGTCTTAATATATTATAATAAAATTTAAGTCTGTCCTTTCTCAATGACTTGACGACGTTAAGTCGAAAAAACCAGTAGCCGTAAGTGACCAATGAAATAGCGAGAATTCTTGAATTAAGTCGACAATGAGTATTCTGATTGGACACTGGCTCCATAGTTACGCCTCTGTGTAAAAGGCGCAGTAGGGAGGATTTCGATATGGTGCACACTCCTAATTTCTCATAAGAGTTCAAGTCGAGCCATAAAAGTGCTCTGGGCCTGAAGGGAGATATCAATACCAAATGAGTAGGGGTTAATGAAATTAATTTTTTGATTGGTGGTTGAATAGTCTTGAATACAATCATTTCGGGTCACATCGAAAAAACACAAGTAATTTTGTACAGGTGCAAAAAAGCTTTTAGTCCGGTTTCCTTACGTAAACTTGCAGGTACAAAAAGCAAATTCACGATCGTCGGATCCGATCCAACAAAATTCGTTTTAGTGCGGTATTTGGGTTTGGTATGAAAGCACAGCGGTCTTGGTCCGGATCTCGGTTACACTATTTGATCAGACATTTTAGCCGAACATTGTGTTTGCCAAGTAAATGAGAAGGCAAAAAATATTTTTTTGTGAGTGATATCACGGCGCGCAATACATTACACTGTATATCAAGCGCGATTTGTGTTTTCGAAGGCAGGTGATAATCCAATTTCGGAAATTATTAATGAAATTTCGGAAATAATTAATGAACATTGTTCCTCTGGAGTGCTGCTGGCATAATAATCTGTATATATTAATCAAAAATTATCCAAAATTAAAATGAATTCGTATAATTAACAATGAGACATTGAGAGATATACAATAATTTGCTCAGAAACAGACCCAGGAGGCGACTCATAAAAAACCAAAACTTTACAAATTACGCAGCGAGAGAGATCTGACCAGATCTGTGATTTATCATATGAAAATTGGTCAACTTTATCTACAGATGCTCATTAAACAAAGTCAACAAATGGCTACAGTTAATTGAATGTATTCACCTTACTGTAAGGCAATGCAAAGTAAGAGTTAATCCATTCATTCAAACTTTTCTAATTTTTATAAAAATCAATGGCAATTTAGGTCAAAATTTGACCAACCCTGGAGCTCGAAATTTAAATAATTGGGAGTTTTGTATCATCCACCAAAATTACTCATGGCCGGTCGGTACAACTTTTTAAATCGACCAATGTAGTTTCGAACCGGAAACCGGACATATAATATGATAAAAGTTATGGAACTGCGAATTGAATATAAGTTTTTTTAAACTCAAACCCACGAAAAGCTAAAAACCTTAAAATATGAAAAATCGACGAAAAATTAGCGATGAATATGAATTATTATCTTTATATGATGGAAATCTCTTTTCGTTTTACAGTAGCTATAAATTTGCACTTTAAACCTTCGGCTTTCTATGCGGTTACCGATTTTGGATATTTTTCCGACTAGAAACTCCGATTCTGAAGAAGTCGTCGAAAATGTCCATTTGATCAGGCACTTAATAATTTCGAAAATGAGCTGAAAATTTCAATATAATGAACTAACAATTTTGTAATTGTTTCCCTGTCGATTATTCCTCGTACTTTATTCTGGTGGCTTTTTAGTGGTGTCTCTCATACACAATAAAATTATAACGTGTAAAATAAATACAAAACGAAACACCACACTCGCGGCATTCTATGAAATAAGCAGAACAATAAGTTGGTTAAATAGGGCTAACCCAGTTAAACGGTTCCCCTTTTTCCCGTCTTTAAAATGACGGGAGAAAAATAATATATTAAATTTGATACGACGCTCGCGACGCAAGGATTTATGGAAAAAATCATAAAAAACCAGGGAAGAGATTAGGAATGCGTTTGCCATTAATTGAGCACGTATAATTTTTTTAGTTGACTTTATCTCTCTCGGTCTTTCACAATCTTGATCAAAGTCAAAATATGCCAAAAGGTCGCCTGTACCACCCTAAAGGTGTCATGTCTGATTTGCAAGTATGCAGGCTAGTTTACGAAAATCTGAAGCTGAAATAATTTCAAAAATGCTAATGTCTAGACCTAGCCTTTATCTTGTGAAATCTAAGGTCAAACTCAGATTTTGATGATTACACCACTTCGCACATAGTCGTAACAGGAGGTCACTCGCAAAATTTCAAAATCTATCCTCCCTAGACCATATATCGAATTTGTTGAAAAGTTGACATAATACGTGGAATAATCAAACTAAGACTTGTATGAAACGATTCTTCATTCAGGGACAAATTTCCTAGGGACCAATAAACCCATGATTTTGCCATTTTTCACGATTTTAACGTTTAAAATTCTATCTCTCCGAGGTTAATTTTTCAAAAGTACACGCTTTTTAACATGCCTGAGATCTGTACAAAGCCATTTTGCAAATTCGATGCAGACTCGAAATATTGATTTTTCGAAAAAAAAAAAATCGAAAATTTCGAAAAAAAATGTGCTCCGATTTTTTCGAAAGTAGGCTCAAACGAAAGCCAGAAAACACTAAAGAGAAGTTGGCTTACGTCACCCAAGTTGGGCATGTGCAACGCCCGATTGTGTACAACGGCCTTTTGTACAACAGCCTATTCCGATTACATCAAGGCTGTTGTCCGGCAGGGCCTCAGTATACTGGAACAGTTTCAGTGGTCGTTGAACAACAGGCGTTGTCCCAAAATAGCTGTTAGACAAAAAGCCGTTTACAAACGCCGTTGTAAGATACCCCGAAATTTCGAAACAAAATTTTGTGAGTTTTGAATCGGAAATACATTTGTAGACATCCCGAAGAAATTGTGAACTCTGATTGCCTCTAAGTCTTCATAAAATCAGACATGCACACACTATTAAGCGGTCCGTCGCAAAAGGGCTCTAGAAACAAATTTTCCTATTATTTTTATGCCTTTTTTATGAAAATATGGAAAATTACAAGCATTTGGTAGTCGTTTTATTTTGAAAGATTGCTAGAAAGCACTTTTGATGAGTTGAAAAATTAGAGATTGAAAATTTCTTGATTTTTGGAATTTGAAACACGATTACAAACAAAACGAGTCAAAAATGGACAATCTTTATACTGACCTGCACGGACTCCTCAGCTTACACATTATATATGTTCGAATGGTTTACAAATAATCAGCGGATAGATACATTTGATTGAGACGCCTAAATAGGGTCAAAAATACTGTTTTTGGTGATTCTGAAGCCAAATTCAAGAAAATGGCCAAAACTCTCTATACTGATCAGCACGACTATTCAGCTACACATTCATATAAGTCACGAATGTGTACCTTAAAAAACCAAGGAGGCAATACATTTGAAATAACGCCGTCATTTTGTAAGCACTTTCTGATGGACGAGTCATCCTCACTTTTGATTTATTTTTAGATGCTAGATTTTGTTTCAAATATATCAGAAAAAGGTAATATTTGGTCCATCGATTGTACTTTTGCGACTAATTGGCGATTTGAAAACCTACTTTTCTGACTTAAAATGGCGAACGACCCCCCTTAAGGAGGCCAATTATTGTAAATCAACTTCGGTATGAAGCAGGTTGACTTAACCAGTAAATTTCACTGTCAGTAACTCCGACAAACAAATATATTAGAAAAAAGCCCTCCGTTAAAAGAACTTGCAACTTAACTGCCATGAAAATCCAGGACTAAAAGGGCAAATTTTGCATTTAAGGGTGGGCGTCGTATTTGTTTAGGCATTCAAATAACTATTTATGATAACGATGACTAAATTGTTTGCCGCAGCAACGCTTTGAATCCACGCCTGTGATTGGCTTGCCATAGTTTAAGCGAAGGTGTGGAGGAGCGCAAAAGTGGAGAGTCTCGACATTTACGTTTAGCCCGATACATAAATATCGATTATGACTAAAGTTAACCAGGATTCTCATGGTGGCAATAATTTTAAAACAATTAGAACAATATCTAAATTTTCAAATTCGAGATATTTTTTTGCTTAATCCTGCATAAAACGGTATTCACCATGATATGGACATTTATTGGTGAAATATGACCAGCCAAAAACGATGCATGACATAAATAATTGGAGAATAGCTTAACGAACATGAAATTTCGATATTTTTAAGCAAAAATGTTAAACCAATATCGAATTTGACGCTGATTGGTTCAAAATTTCGATCAGCTGTTAGCAAATTTTAATCAGTGAATTCTCAGCTTCAATTTGGGGTACTTTTGTTCCGATCAGACGAACTTTTTTTCGACTTTCATTTCCGGTTTACTTGAAATCGGAATTCTAGAATTCTAGGACAAAATTCAAAAATCCGAGCCAAACATATTGACCCACACTATATTTATCTACCTTAGTCAAAAACGCATTATTCTGACATCCGTCTAAAAGAAGTATCATTTGAAGACTAAAATTGTGAAAATCGGCGTCAAGAAGGTTCTAGAAAATAAAAGAGCGAAATACAAAAAAATGGGCAAACATATTAGTAACTCATTCTCCCGTACTCTGTGTGAATTTTCAGTACGCGTTGTATGTGGGCCTAATAGAAGTATAACTTTGGAAAAAACCTGGGTGTTCTAGAATTGACTCAGAACCTGGTGCTGTGTGTCAAATTTTAAGTAAATTTTGGCTATGAGGAATCTCGTAGACAGTATCTAAGTTTTTACAAGCAATACAATTTTCGCGGGATGAAGGTACAAGATTACGACGCAAAATGAGGCTCTAGAAAACAAATTTCTCCAGTTTATGTTTATGCTTTTTTATGAAAATATAGAAAATAACAAGCATTTTGTACTCTTTTTTTCCTAATAGATAGCAGGAAAGCACTTGTGATAGTTCAAAATATTTCGTTGAAAAAAGTTGAAATTATTGATTTTTGGAAATCTAAAACACGATTTACGAAAAAACGAGTCGAAAATTTTAGACAAAACTTTCATACTGGTATGCACGACTCTCAGCTGTCACATAATGTAAGTTTCGAATGCGTAACTTCAAACCAGGGAAGATATACATTTTGATTGAGGCCTCTAAAAAGGGGTCAAAACTGTTTTTGGTGTACTGAGACGAAATTCATGTTTTTTCAAAAACTTCAATTTATCTGCCACGTTTCGTACGGTTATATAAAGTATAAAATAATGTTGTAACTTAAAAACTCAGGAGTAGATACATTGAAAAAATAATCCTCGTCAGTTTGAAAGCACGTTTCGATTGGATGAGCCATCCGTCCACTTTCGATCTTTTCATAGGATGCAATATTTGCTCAACTACATTAGTTAGAGTAATACTTGTACAGAAGTTGTACTCTTGCGATAATTGGCCATGAAAACCGTTTCGCCTTTAACGCGCACGACCACCTCCTTAAACCAATTTTGAAACAGTCTCCGAAATCGAAAAAATCATGTGCTTCAAATGAGCGAAGACAAATTCTCTCTTCTAATGCGCAATTACGGGGTGGGTCAACTCCTATACGAGCTCGAAATATGAAATATTGAAAGTTTAAAAGACAGTTTTCCGTTCTAAGAAAGA
>SCLH01000653.1:317012-331151 GCA_004367855.1 Oikopleura vanhoeffeni | reverse complement strand
ATTTGAATCGCGGGTTCCAAAAATGACGAGATTTATCAAAGAATGCAAATTGGGTCGAACTTGGGGGTTTTGCGCGTATCCTTAAGGATCGGTATATATACCAGTTTTAGGTTTGCTGCCTCACAAATCCAGGGAGGAGTAGTATATTTCCCGAGGCCCAAATAAGGTCCAAAAAAACAGTTTTTTGCTCATTTAAGCCCGGATGAAATTTTTGAGTAAAAACTGCACTTGGGGTTCTGCCACGTTCTCTGTGGTCAATAAAAGCTATAAAAGTATTTTATTCTTTTCAAAACTCAGGAAGTAGGCTTTTGGAAGTGAAATAGTGCCACTTTTGAAAGGTCGTTCCTGATTGGTCGGCCAAATCAGCAGCTTCGATTTGTTTTGGTGAAAGCAAGATTAATGTTCAATTAATCCCTAAATGAAATACATATGTTCGTAGCTGTTTCTAGTATAATCTCATTGAGGCGACGCTGAAAACCCTGTTTTGGCCTTAAATCGACAAGTTAAACTTATAAATGCCTTTTTTACCCAAGAAAAAATATCAATTTTTTTATTTTTATTGGCAAAATTTTTCAAATTTTCTGCGCTAGTTATTTTTTTCAAATCGTTTGCATAAACTTAAGTTTAAAAAGATAGTTTTTAACCCCGGGTATATTAACCTAGTATCGACGATCAAATTTGAACTATGCTAAAGCGTGTCCACCATTAAAATTGACCGATAGAAATATGGATTGATTGTTCTGAAACTTTTTGGGCAATAAATAAACCAGAATTAACAAAAAAAAAATATCAAAAAAATTTTTTGGTCGTCAGTGATAAAAAAATACAATTTTTTGTATTTTCAGTATGTAATTATTTTAAAACAATTACAAATCGAAGTTTTTGATTCACGCTACTTTAGTAGTAAATGACGCAAAATTTTTTGTGAAGCAAATAAAATCAAATTAATGATGTTTTGGCTCTCAAACCTCGATTTTCGAGAAAAAAAACGTTAAAGTTATAAAAAAAAAATGATGGCCAGTTTTGATCTGAAAAAAATAATTTTATTATAAATTTACGCCGCCTCTTCCGATTTTAGTTACGCACCAGTTTTTGGTCTCGAACAATTTTTTTACATACTGTATATCTGCAGACAGATGCTGTCATTAAACTTAAAAAAAAAATTACATTATCACTACACGTGGAAAAAACAATTTTGCAGACGTTTTCAGAATTTAAAAAAATGGCAAAAAAAATCGAATGGTTTGACACGTTTACTTATACTACAGATTACATTTTCAAATTTAAGACTGTCCTTGAATAAACTGTTGATTAAGGTGGATTCCCACAGCTGCCCTCGCTGCAGTTATCATGGTGCTGTCGGTTCTATGTTGATTTAGGAGCTGTGAAAGAAGTATGGATTTGAAGCAGGAAAGATTCTATTCAATGTTTGGTTAACCTCTTTTTATCATGTTACGGTAAGTTTCTGAACATTTCCGAAGAGTAGCGGTTTTTGACTTTAAATTCCTTATTTTTAAATCGGTCTGAAGTTGTAATCGCAAAACTAAAAAAATGCGTCAGCATTCTGAATGCTGCATTTATTGTTAAATGTAAGTTAAGTTTTCCTGGTGAACGTCCCGAACAGAAAAAATTCCGACTATTAAAACATTTTTTGAAGCCACTCAGGGGTTCACAGATTTACATATTAGTCCCACAGTTGTCTTTTTTTCGTGGTAAAATTTAAAGGTGGTTGGGAGAGAAATCCTCTATGAATTGGGGATAATTCTCCCCGCCTTTCTTTCAGTTCTATTTGGTTGAACCGACTCAATAGATTGAGTCTTTTAAAACCGGGTGTAACCGGGTGTGGGGACCCTATTCCCTATGCCGATTTGAATAAGGAATTTCAAAAGTCCAAAATCGGTTTCAAAATGTGTTTAGCTTCGTGTAGAGATTTTTTTGTCATTTTAAGACTTAGGATTTTTTTTAGTTTTTGAAATTTTTCAAAAAAAAAAAAAGGGATTCTAAGGTCATTTAACATGACTGATTTAGCCAGTGTAAAAGTTGCAATTAGGAGCTAGCGGCACTTTTTTTTCTGCAATAGGAGAAAAGGCTTATACAATTTCAAGATTTTCGATTTTTTAGGGCACAATGCCTCACTTACGGTCAACCAAATGAGACTTACAATACCTTCTAAAGAATGGAAGGGTCGTACTTTCTTAATGCTAAATATTACAACTATGGGCTAATTATGTACTGAAAGGTCGCTAGAGAGCAAACTGGCCAACCTCAAGGTCAATTCAAGTTTATCGTATGAAGTAACAAGTACCCTCAAAAGAATCGGAAAGGTCGATTTTCTAATAAACGTATTAGCAATACAGGGTAGTTCTGTATGAAAACGCTGAGAGGCAATTATTTTGAACCAGTTTTTGCTTTCTAGCGACCTTTCAGTACATAATTGGACCCATAGTTTGCTAATATTTTTATCAGAAAGTCGACCCTTTTGATTCTTATGAAGGTATTTCAAGTCTCTACGATGGAAACTTGAGATTGACCTTGAACTTTGCCGGTCATTGTGATTGACGCGGGTGGTCATTGTGACCTAAACAAAATCTTGAAATTTTATAAGCCTTTTCTCCTGATTGCAGAAAAAAAAGTGGCACTAGCTTCTAATGTTGCAACTTTTACAGCTGACTAAAGTCAGTCCTGTAAATTTGACTTAAAATCATTTTTTTTTTATGAAAAAGTCTTAAATGACCAGAAAAAATTTCTCTACAAGATAGGTTAAGGAGGTGCATAAACCCGGCAGACTGTAGTCGTTATAAGCTACGAAAATAATAAGTCAGTATATTTTTTATGCTTATTATAGTTAGTTGAACCGATATATAATATGTTTTCAAGCTTGATTAAATTATTTTTTAATTCATTTTAGAAAAGATTTGAGTTCGAGTTTTCATTTTTGAAATGCTAAAAATTTCAAAAAAATTCAAACTCTTATAAAAATTTTCGCGATTTTTGTCCAAAATTTTTCTTGTTTTGTAATTTAATTCTGTGAGTAAAACCAAAAAAAACACTTTTACTATTTTCAAAAGCGTCTACATATTTTTGGACAGCTGTTTGAAAAATCATAGAATCTTTATTTTCATCTTTTGTCGAATTTTTTGGGAAATATTATAAAATTTTTCGCAAATCATGCCCAAAATGTTTTAATTTGTGGTTTTTCAAATTTTTATAAAATGAAGGTAATCATTTATTTTACTTTTTTTATCTATATCCTTCGTAATGTTCCAACTACATGGAGTTGGTCGCCGCGATTTCATTTCTAAACTAAATGGATGAAATTTTTAACACTCGGCTGTACACTCCATAAGGTGCCATTCGGCCCACTAAATTTTTAAAAATTTTATGGTGGTGAAAAATTTTCAATTAACTGGTGGGGTGTAATAGGCGTCATTTTGTTTAATATCATGGAATTTTTTAATACAAACGCAATTGAAGTAATTTGTTATCTCAAAAAAAGTTGGTTTTTCTCTACTTTTTGGCATTTTTTACCATTTTTTCATGAAGAAAAGACTTTGATATGAGGAATTTTTTAATGTGCAGAATTCAAACAAGACTTTTTAGCGCATACCACTCGACAATGTCTGAAGTTTATTTTAATATCGTTTCAAAAAAAAAATTCTGTAGTCGGGTTTAGTTGGAATGGAGTACAGTGAAAGTGGTTTTTTTATATTTTCTCAGATAATCAGTCATGTAATATCCCTTTAATCACTTTCTTGGTTAGATGCGTAGCCCTAACTGCCGTTTAACGTGGTAATTTTAACGTTGTGGCTACGCTTCTACAAACGTGATAAAGGGATATATTAGTAGTTAATAAAGTTAAGAATATAGTTTAATATTAAAAATATAACGTTCCGAAAAAATGAAACTTTTAGGAGAAAAAATAAAAATTAATTTCAAAGAATTTTTCTTTCATATTGCTTCGATATCGCCTCGAAAAATTACCAATCTGCAGGACTTATGGCCCCCCTGTAAGATTTTTCC
Organism: Oikopleura vanhoeffeni; assembly: GCA_004367855.1. Classification (NCBI taxonomy): domain Eukaryota; kingdom Metazoa; phylum Chordata; class Appendicularia; order Copelata; family Oikopleuridae; genus Oikopleura; species Oikopleura vanhoeffeni. The sequence continues at coordinate 327,131 of SCLH01000653.1, read as the reverse complement.
CGTAAGTTTTAACTCCGTAGGGCCTCTAGTGAAAAATGATAGCATTTTCTAAAAAATGATATTTATTTTTGAGAAAATTGTGAAATTTCAATTTTCAATTGTCTGTGGCTTTTGAAATAAATTGCAGAAAAAATTGAAAAAAATGAGTCAAGGAGCTCTTCGTCTTGACTTTGGCTTGCATAAAACGTGTGTTTTATTGTAATCGTAAAAACGGTCTAGAAATCGATCTCTTTTTCCCAAGGGTCCCTAAATCAATTGTTTTTCGGTTTTATGCTATTTTCTCGCATGTGAAAAAAAATTTCGAAAATATGGTCCAAGAGTGTGACAACGATGTCTGGCGTCGAATAACTAGATAATAATCATGCCAATCGCATATCGATTGAAACATTGGATCTATTTTTAATAATTTTTGGGATCCTTTACAAATCGGCCATAATATGCGTAGGTTGAGATATTTGGACGCAAAACGTACAAATGGTCTCAAAGTCTAAAGCCATCGAATTAGATGGTTTGTTTCGAAGGTAGAAATCTGTTCTGCCCATAAGATACATTTAAAAATGTTATAATTCAGGTTTTACAGGCTTGACAACCCGTTAAATCGAAACCCATTTTTGATTTTCGAAATTTCCTATTTCAAATTGTCTGTCTGAATAATAATTCCATGTATCACACTTACAAAAATTAATCGGATCCTAATTTAATTTAGGCGATGAGGCTAATTACCTGTAAAAATAACTTAGAAAAAATCCAAAAATCATGCAAAATTCAAAAAATTTGTTGGTAAAAATTGAAATTTTTTTTTATTTTTAAAATTAACTCGATGAAAAAAATAAGAATGCAGCAATTATTTTTCCTTTTAATTGTCCGCACAAGTCTTTTAAAGTAAAATTTTCATTACATTATCGAAAAAAAGCTAAAATTAGCCTTCTGCTATGTCTGAGTCACGAAATCTAGTGCTCGTCGGATACTCCCTTAAAACTAAGTGCTCTAGAAAAGAGGGCGGGCGAAACCCCATTTGGAGTTTCAAGGTTATCGGATACAAAAATCACATTAATTTGTTGACATATACATTTTCTGATAGTTTAGACGCTAATATTTCCTGTTGACTAACGTAGACGCTATTTTTACGAACGCATAAGTACCCTATTTTCGCCTATTTAGACTTGGTGCCTAACGGATTTGATAAGAAATATCTGGAAAAATGACAGATCAGACGGAAGTAGATATCTTCAAGATATTTGTTCCCCATCGACTTATTTATGTATCCGGAATCAAACAAAAGTCATGGAAACAATCACTCACTTATTATAAAATGCAATATTAACGTCGTAATCAATGATTTCATTTGACAAAAATAACTACAGCTCTGTATTTGTTTTGACAAAAATGGAACTTTATCAAAGTTCCAAAAGATAAACTGAAGTATAACAGAAAGATGGACTGAATTTCGAATTATATCTATCACCTTACTTGCTGGGGCTTTTATGCCACTTTTCAGCCAACATTTACATTTAATTCATTAACAAAAAATGGTCCGAATCAAACCATTGTTTCCAATTTTTTAACAAAAAATGATAATTAAACTTAATCGGATTAGTCGTTTTCAAAAGCAGAATTATATAAAAATTTTGACTAAAAAAGTGGCATAAAAGCCCCGGCAAGTGCCGTAATAGATATATTGGAAGAATTTTCGTTTGTATGGAGAATTATCAGTGATTTTTTTACAGTAAAGACTTAACTGTAAAGTGCTTATAATAAGACAATCGGTTTCCCCATTCGCGTCCTCTTAACTGAATTGGCAAAACCTCAGCAAAAAAGTTTGTCCGATTAAAAAAATGCTGTAATTAAGCTACAGTAGTATGACTTTAAACAAACAGGTAGAAATCGTAACCTTGTCCGTTTAAAGTATTGACAAAAAAAATTTCTTCGTGGCTGTCCGTTTAAAGTCTTTGGCAGAAATGTTAACCTTTATTTTATCTATGAAAATTATAAAAATATGTATATAAAAAACTTTTTTTGCAAATAAACGCCATTTTCTAACATTTTTGGATAATTTTAAAATATTCTCAATGTATTAAATTTGTTTGATGACAAATTTCACCTGCGGGGCTGTCCGTTTGAAGTCGGGTAGCACAAATTGTGGGTCTGACCCTGTCCGTCCGAGTTATCNATTGGACGAAATGGATGTCAAAAATAAATTTTCAAATCGTACTCCTGGGAGTTAAAAAATGAAATTGTTACATCGGACACAACAATTTTGTTGACAATTATTACAAAAAACTATAGTGCACGGAAAAATAGTTTGCCATGTAGCATGAAAAAAAATACAACTTTCCGTGGACAAAATAGCAAAAAACAGTCCTTTTCGCCAATTTTGATACCTTTTTAGTGAGAAAATTAAAAAAATCGACAACAATTTTTTTCGGCTTTGAATTTCGCAGATAATGTCAAATTTTAAAACATTTCCTAAATGGGACGAAAAAAAATACGGCTTTTTAAAGAAATTTTTTGCTCCTGGTTAACCTCATTTACCGGTTGGTTCAACATGCTATCTTATTAATATAATTTAAAACGTCTTCCAGAGATTACGAATTAACCGATCAGAATGTTTTAGTCACTTCCTATGTCTATGCCGAGAGAAATAAGCAATTCAAAAAGTCCATTTTCCCTATAGAACCCCCTTAAAGTCATACTATGTAATTTTAGTAAAATCCATAAGAATCCTTTAGAATGAATATTTTCTGAAATTTCTGTAAAATCTTTACTTTTTTGGTTTATATCCCTTTATCACTTTTTGGTTAGAATGCGTAGCCACTACTCCTTTTAACGTGTGATTTTAACGTTGTGGCTACGCATTCTAACCAAAAAGTGATAAAGGGATATGAGAATATCACTACTTACAATTATGGGTTTCAATTATTACATCTATTTTCAGAATTTTTTCGACAAAATACAATTGACTATTTCTGACTAAAAGTTTTCCCGAACTGCAAAATATCGGTCATTATTCACGTGATGTATTTTCCTGAACCAAACTTTTTTCTGCCTTTGAAGGAAATTTTCCTGGAAAATGATGGAAACTTTGAAATCAGGAAATTAAGAAGTAACACAAAGTTATAATAGCTATTATTATAAATTCCTGAGCTATAAACACTAATGATAATCAATTAAATGATAACAAAAAATATACTGTAAAATGACGGAAAATTTCAAGTTATAACCAAACAAAAATTGGAAATAACCACAACCGATGATAATTGAACTTTGTAAAAATTAATTTTTTCAGAAAGTTACGATTGCTCGCGGTTTGAAAGTATTTTCAAATTTATTTTGGATTTTGTAAGCAATATACCAGTGGCGTTACACCACCTTAATAATCTGAAAAATCTGTCGGTTTTATTTTATCATTAAATTACTATTACAGTGGGAATTTCAAATTTATTCACGATTTAAAAAAGTTGGGCAAAAAATAAAACTGGGGAAAATGGCAAGTGTTGAAACAAACGTGTTCCTACTATTCAAAATGTTTCAGCTCGCTGATGAGTTATTTTCATAATCTTGAAAGCCTTAGAATTTAATTATCTGTCGTTTAAAACATATCCTGATAAAATCAGATTATATTTATCGGGTTGAACTCTGTAGATAATTGTAGGTGCTCGTTTTTTCCTCAACACTCTATTTGTGTGTAAAATTTTATGTGCCTAATAAAGCTGCATGCATAGGGTTCGGACCGGGAGAAACAGACGCCAAAGTTAAACCGATAGCAATATGAAAAACGCTCATAGGGTTAATCAGGTGGTCAGAAAGTAGGTTTCAAAATGAGAGTTTTCATCCTTTAGTTCTAATTGTTGGGTCAATTATTTTAAACGACTTACAAATCCGAGTACAAATCCTAACTATTTGAAAAATGCGAAATCTGAGCATTTGATTGGTTGATCATTTCCTAATCTGACCAATGAAATCGGATTATTCCTTATTCAACGGTTTTGATTGGGTGCTAATATCTTGCGTTGTTTGTATCATTCAAATAGTTAGGATTTGTACTCTGAGGGCCGTTGATCCATATAGAGTTTATAAGGAGGTTACTCACAGTAATATTTGCGACATTATAAAAAACATTTAAAAAAAAGGTGTTCAAAAAATTTGAAAATTTTTGGTATAGAAATTTCACAAAAAACATGGGGTTTTAAAAAATTTGAAAAATTAAAATATTTGGCCCAACACGGTCCAACAAAATTTTATTTTGCCTCTGGTTCGAAATTAACTCAATTTTACGATAAAAATAATCTTAGTTTGAGGCGAGTTTAGGCGCGATAAAAATTTGGCAATTTGAACATTAAAACCTAGTCATACCTAAAAATGGCAAATCTTACTCTGAACCGAAATTTTAAGCGAGAAAAAATCACCTAAAAAATATTTTTTGTCTAAATTGCTAGTTTAAACTGTGCGTACCCTACAAATTAAGTATAAAACAAAAAAGTAAAACTTCGGCGTATTTATCATTCGCTTCTGATCCTTACATGCTTTAATTCTTCTTACTTCAAAGTACTCCTTTGATCCCCAAATTATTTCAAAGCGGCTTTATATTCCTCATAATATAATTTTTTTGATCAACACTCATAATATTTAACTCCCCAACCGAGAATTTAACTCTTAAAATATAATTAGTTAACGGTCTGCCAAAGCGACGCGACAATTTCGGCGCTTCTGAGGAAACAAAATTTATCACAATCGGCATCATAGGCAACTTTTTTGTTCTCTCCGATGGATTCTGCCGAAAATTGATTGGTATTTATCCAGGTAGATATTCTCAAAATATGTTCAGGGTGGTCGCATTTGAACATGATTTTTTTTGATTAATCTCAAGATAATTTGCCCGAAAGGTTTTAGGATAAATCAGCCGATAATATCAGAATATGACAGTTTTTTCGACACAGTGCCCATGGCACTCTCATGCTTTTTCGAACACATTTAGACAGGAATTGAAATTTTGAAAATAGGCTTTTTATATTTTTTGGAAAATTAAAAAATCATGTTTAGGTAAATTTTTTTAGCAGCGACAAATTTGACTGTGCCACCACGGACAAACCGTATGAGATACCACGAAACAGTTTTTTGCATCAAACTGAAAAAAGATTGAGTCAAAAAATTTTCTTTACCAGTTAACCGGTAATTCGCGGTTTGAACCGGTTATTTTCGGTTTCTCATAAATAATGCAGGATATTAACACACAAATACCTGCAAAACATGTTATATTGGTTAAATTTAATGGAGAATTTTTTTGACATCAAAATTTTTGAAATTTGACATTCAACAACTTCCGGTTTGAGGGAAAAATAATGACTCATCATCGAAGAATTAAATTTTGTCATTATACATGTACTTGCTGGCCTTGTAGAACTTTGACGTCAAAGACACGTCTAGGACCTGTTTTGATTGTTCAATACATTGACTCTTTTGTTTATTGACCAATGAATTCACGCGATTATTAAGGTCTCTGACGTCAAAGTTCTACAAGGCCAGCAAGTATAATTTTAGATATGGCCCATATTCGGTCATTTGAAAATCTCGAAAAATTTGACCTAAGCTTTTTTAGTTTCCAGTTGGATGCAAAAATTTTTTTTTGTGTTATCTCATACGGTTTGTTCCAGGTAGCAAAGTCAAATCTGTCGCTGCTAAAAAAATAACCTCAGCCAAAACAAAATTCGAAGACGCGGCAAAACCAATCATTTTTAAATTCCGCAACGCTTGCTGTGGTGCTTTTGAGCAAAAATAAAACCCTCGCCAAAGTCTAAAATAAGCAAATATACTTTTTTATGGAAATCCATGCTCTCTTAGGAACCCAATTGTTACTTATGAAAAAATTTCTGAAATAATGTTCTCCTTTTTTATGCAAGAGACTTTTCAAATGCAATTATAACGAGATAATTCTAAAAAATCCCAGGAAACACTTCGAATAAAGCTTTCTCAATAGATACACTATACGAGATATACACCAAATACTCTCGCTTTAAAACCCCTCTTGTAGAAACCTATGTTTTCTCTCGAGCTACAGTATCTCAAGTGTGGTTGTTTAGTGCGAACAGAATCTCAAGTGTCCGGGAGAATCGTCTATAATTTGGGGGAGAATTCTCCCGATTGTTTATTTTTTGTTCGCACAAAAAAAACATTGCTGTAATTTAAAAAACATACGAGAAATTTATCTGTCTAAACCATGTTTCGTGCTTCAGTTCTTCCTCTTAATGGTTCTCAAAAACTCGATCTCAAATTATTAAAACCGAAAAGAAGACTTAAAACTTTAATATTTAACAGATATTTTACCCAAAAATGATTTAAAGAAAAGAAATTTTACTCCCTTTATTGAAAATTGTATTTTATAAAAAACGCGTTCTCAGCAGGATTACTTATAACCTGATCATTGTTTGCGCCTCTTGGAACCATTTGTGCTTGGAAACAATCTTTTCTGGAAGAACGTAGAGAGTACAGAGCCTGAGTTTTTTTGAATTGTCACATTTTTTTCTTCCGGTGGCTAGACAGACAAAATCTAAACCAAAATATAGTAAATTTTGACTGTCTAGCCACCAGAAGAAAAAAATGTGACAATTCAAAAAAACTCAGGCTGTAATGGGTGAATATATATAATGGATGTATATGTAATGGGTGAATTATATAAGTACATATACAGTAGTTACTCTGTTAGAGTTACCCCTATTGGAGTTACCTTTTATCAATTAGAGTTACCCTTTTTGAGAAGTTCATGTCAGTTATCAGTTAGAGTCACCCCTTATAAAAAATCTCAAAAACTCTAGACTTTCAAAATTACATTTCAATTGTTTGTATGGCACATTTTAATTTTAATTTAAGGGGGTGGGCGTCGTAATCTGGTACCTTTCAATCCGGCCTCAAAATAATTCTAGGGCAGTTGTGAAAAATCTGAGGATAATATCGTTTGTAGATCTATCCTTCGTCTAACGGATTACACATCTCCAACTCAAAATTGTACATCACACCACCAGGTGCTGAAGTCAATTCTAGAAGCACCCACGCGTTTTTTCAAAGTTATACGTTCTATTAGGCCCAACATACAAAGCGTCTGAAATGTACACAGAGTACGGGTGGATTGAGTGTTACTAATATGTTTGTTCCCATTTTTCATATTTCGCTCTTGTATTTTCTAGAATCACTTTTGAACGCCGATTTTACAATTTTTTCGTCTTCAAAGTGATACTTCTCCTAGACGGATTTTCAGAATAAGACCCGTTTTTTTCGACTCAGGTAGATTAAATGATAGTGTCGTCAATATGTTTGTCTCGGATTTTTGAATTCATCCTAGAATTCTAGAAATATGACTATACAGTGAACCGGAAATGAAAAGTTTGAAAAAAAATGTCGTTCTGATTCGGAAGAAAGGTACCACCAATTGAAGCTGAGAGTTGGCACTGATCAAAAAATCTTGCTTACGGCTAGATCGAAATTTTTGAACCAATCAGCGTTGATCGATAATTAGGCTTTAACATTTTTGCTTAAAAATATTGAAATTTCTAGAATTCGATTAAGACATTTTTCGATAATTTTTAATGTCATGCATTGTTTTAGGCGGGTCATATTCACAATAAGAAAATGTTATATCATGATTAGAATACCGATTTATTTGGGCGGGTTAACTCCCGTAGGGCCGCAATAGCTCTGGACCCGTAGTGTCTTGCACCATCCATGGGTTGCAGGCGCTTATAATTGAGATTTAACCGATACATTCATATCAGCATATATTTTTTCAATGATAATCAATTTTATTCAAAGAATATCTACAGTCCTATAAAAACCAATTTGTTTAAAAAGTTTCTAAAATATTATAATGTGGAATAAGAAATTAAAACTCTCTCATTTTTTGCCGATCTTTCAGAAACAACTGCGTAAATAACACGAATTTAGGTTAATTTGACATTTTCATATTTCAATATATAAACCGCCACCAATTGGGTTATGCAGCTGGCAAAAAAAATGGAATGTTTTCATCACCATTCTCATGTAAAATATTATATTCTTTAAAACTATGATTATCTCGCGCACGAAAATAATTTATCAATTTCGAAGTAAAAAATCTAGAAAAGTCTCGATGGACTTGCGGGGGCGGAGTCTCAACCAATAAGTAGCAAAAAACATTCGTGAAATATAAACCAATCCAATTAACGTTTATTACTTGATTAAAGAAAAAATTGGTGGAAAAAAAAATCACTGAATTATCGTTACTGATAATAAAGAGAATAAAATGACTGAACGGCCACGCCGAAGTAATGCTCGGTTGCAAAATGCAACAGGCTTCTTGATGGATTTTGCCGGTAGTGAAGAGACGAAATAGAATACATTTACTGTTTGATCCAGGACCGGAAATAGATCCAGTCGAAAAAAGTATTTTGAGCGACAGCGATAGTACGGTATACAGTAATTTGAAAAAGTACTCAAATACGTCAAAAATTCCAGGGTCAACTTCAAACGTTTTAAGACATTTTTTCTCATCACATCAAAAGTCGAATAAAATCACGTGACGAAATAATTCAAAATAAGGTTTGAAATATGTCATAAATAAATCCTTATTTCTCGAAAGATAAATATCACGTGACGTGTTTGCGGAAAATATTATTATGTTCAAAACTCTTAAATTATGTGTTTATTGGCCCAGAAAAAATTTCGGCGTATTGATCACATATTGTTTACTTCATCAAAACCTTATTTCCTAATTTGAAGGTCACGTGATCATTTAAGTCTTTGTGTAATGGAAAAAGTCTTAAAAAACTTCTAAAGAAACCACTTCACTTCTTTCAAAAATTGATTTAAGTACATTTTGAAAAAAAACATACTATTTTGGCCAACCTTATTCCTTGAATATATGGTCACGTGATCACTTTGGGGCTATGTGTAATGGGAAAAAAAGTCTTTAGAATTTTTTTGTCCCGCTCAAAGCTTTCTTGATGATTTAATTTTTTTTGCAAAAAATAAGTACTGTAATATAGTAAAATTTTCGAAAAAAAACGCCACAACGTCAATATTCAAATAGTCGATTGATCAACTTTGTAAATTTTCTTCATACATGATTAGGTCCTAAATTGCGATTAAAGCCATTGCACCATGATGGTCAAAAGACACTACGGGAGTTAAAGCATAAAAATAATATCGCAATTTTGAAATATTCTAGACATTTTGAAACATTCTAGAATTTTTCTTGAGCCATTGTTTTGCAGAGAAAAATCGATTGCCACCCATGAGATTCCCGTTGGTCCGCTTTAGTCATAATCGATGCCTAATGTATCCGTAAATACATTCTATAAAAGCCTCAAAAATACGACGCCCATCCCGTTAACTCTTGACACATTAACTTGTATTATTAACCAGTAGTGCGTCGTTGATAGAACGTTTAGAAGCTGTCATTTTAAGTTGTTTTTCGGGTTTTCCTCCGCGTAGGTTAATCTTCAACGGTTGCGAGTTTTTTTCATAAGCGGCATCGAATTAGATCCGGATCGAGCTGGATTATCTTGGTTTAGAGGAACTCAACATCTGATAGACATGCGTCCTGTCAAATTCCACCGACAAAAACTACCTGTAGCCGAAATCGTTCATTTTCATAAACAAGCCTCGAATCTCGGAACGAGTTCCAAAGTTACCATATTCTTCATAATGACAACTTTGCTTAAATTTTCGATGGATTTTAACGTTTTTAACAGAGGAACTTCCGATGACTCGATCATTGTTCTTCATTCTCTGAAATCTAGTATTCATCCTTTGACGGATTCTAAAACTTTATCCAAAAATCCTGCCTTCAATCCAACCTCTTTTAATTTCGTTTGATTCTTGTTTATTCAAATTTTAATCAAAGCGATATCTTATCTAGTAATTTAGCGTGTCATTGACTCTATTGTTTAATAATGAATTTAAGTTATGTCTGTTTTAAAATACAAAAAACAGACATAACTTAAATCATAGTATAAGTAAAAAAAAGAGAACTCTCAAATTGGAAAAAATACTGAAGTAATCATCTGTTAGAGTTACCCGAGCAATCACTACGTTAGTTACCTTTTATCTGTTCGAGTTACAGCAGGAGTGTGGTTAAAAGGACAGGTTATC
>SCLH01000653.1:293546-316033 GCA_004367855.1 Oikopleura vanhoeffeni | reverse complement strand
TCTTAGATAGCTCAAACTGTGCACACAGTATCTAGTGAAATAATACAAAATAAAAATTGGTCCCGAATCAGACCATTGTTTCTCTTTTATCTCTACCTTTGTTTCTATTTAAAAAAAAATAATAATTAAATAATTTCAGTAATCTTATAAAAGTAGACTATTCTTTTAGTTTAATTTTATTTATAAAATTTAAACTAAAAGAGGGTCACTAGCACGACAAAACAATTTTGATAAAGAAATTAATTTCATCAAGAAAGAAAATCTCGATTTTTTATCTCAGTCTGTTTTTAGCTTCTCATTTTATTTTAAAGAAGCAATACTGAGAATTCAATCGAGATTTTCAAATTTCTTGATGAAATTTTTTTTAAAATTTCTCAAAATCACTTCATAAATATGAGAAAAATATACCGTGAAGAGAACCCAATTATAAACTACACCCGTGAAAGTACACCAGATCCTCCAGATTTTATTTTTGTAAAACCAGTACCTCTGGTGAATTGTGATAACATTTTTGATGTTATCTCAACCCACAAGACGTTAACGGACCATCAAAGGTATCCTTGAATCTTTTTTTGAGCTCAGCCTTAAAATTTCTAATTCTAGGCGTCTGGAGATTTTGGCGGTGCTATTGACGAGACAAATCCAATACCATTCTGACTGGAAAATTCAACCTGAAATAAAAGATTTAATTTTAGTTCAGTTTTCGGAAACAACCCATTCCGAAAAATTGAGATTTCCAAAATTTTCGAACAATAAATTCCTATCCAAAGAATTTATCGAAAATTTCAAATTCACAGAATTTGAAAAAAATTTTAGACACAAGGTCACTAAAGATTTCTTAAATCCAAAAAAATCTATGCTTGACTCTTGGATTTTTGAATCCATTCCGTATCAATTAGATCCGGAATCAAAAATCGAAAAACACTTTATTCCGTGTTTTTCTGCCACAAAATTTTTTTCCGGTAGAGCTTCAGCAATGAAACTCCATATCGAACCTTTAATCGAAAAACATCAATCCAAAATTTTCGATTATAAAATGGCCAAAAAATTAATCAATCAAGATTACGATTTTAAAGACAATATCTGTCCAAATAAAATCGATAAACCTTATTTTAACGGAAACCAGGAAATTTTGTGGAAGAAAAACACGGATTTATCCTTAACACCTTGGATTAGGAATTCCGAAATAATTGATAACAAATGCCATTTTTCAGGCCCCTGGGAAAGGGCTTTAAATTTAAAAATTAGGAAAAAAACATTATTACACGCCGACACAGTTAACGAAAACATAATCGACTTATTAGCTTGTAAAGCGGTCACTGTTTTAGGCGATGTCGATAATCAAAACGTTCTAAATTACAGCCAATGTATTTCACCTTTACACATAGTCGAGGAATACCGTTTTGACCCCGTAATTAAGGGGAACAAATTAAGACTGCGCATTTGTCTAGACCAGTCTATTTTGAACTCGGCTACTGACATTATATCGTTCCCCCTAATTACGGGGGAGGAACTTTCTCAATCCCTTTTTAACTATGATTCCGCTATTAGCATCGATAATAAAAAATCTTATTATCTCTCTTTCCTTGGGCCCTTGTGTATGCCATATCTCGTTTTTCGGTGGCTTAACCTATTACTCACTTTTAACGTTCCAGTGTTTGGTCTCGTAAACAGCCCCAGCTTTAACGAAGTGTTTCAGCAAATCTTTTGCTTCGAGCTAAAAGATATCTTATTAAATTACGATTTAAAACACTTTTTAGAAGGGCATCTCTCATGGATCGACGATCAAATTTTGCTTACAAAAAAAGGATCAGTTAAAAAATTCAATATTTCTTTCGACGACTTTCACCCTTGCGCGGAATTAATTTGTAATTTGTTAATTAAATTAGGTATAACACTTAATGTTCAAAAATCTATCCTCAAACCCGTAAAAAACATCGAATACCTGGGCTTCGAATACAACCTACACGATAACGATATTTTTTATAGGGTGAAGCAAAAATGTATTGTAGATTATAAAATCCAAATAATTAAAATGTTCGCGCAAGGGAATGAAATTTTTACTAATAAAATTCTGAATTACGTCATAGATCGAAAAAACCCTATTTTTCAAAAATTTTCAAAAAGCGACTTAAATTTAATATATAATGCAAAATTAGAACATAAGCACTTTCAACAACTAATTGGCAAAATCGAGTGGATTAACCGTAAATTTAGAATTGACGTCGAATATTTTCCCGTTAATTTAGTTTATAGATTCCCTTTTTTATCGCAAAACAAATTCTTATTGAACTTGGCCTTAAAAAATATTTTCGATTTACTGCCCGATATTAAGTTTATTATCGAAAAAAAGCAGGATCCCTTATCGAAATTCTATTTTTGTCATTTGAATTCAAAGGAATTCTTAAATGACTCACCAAATCCGGATTCATCAAGTCTAAACATTTTTGGCATCTTTAATACCGAAAATATCGATGAATCATCTTCAATTTCCGCTGGAGATATCAGAATTATAGACAGGAAAAAATATAATGACCTTATTTTAAAAATTAAGAAAAAAATCGCGATAATCGACGAATTAGATTTGAAATTCTCAAATCCTGCTTTCAAAAATGAAAACGAAAAAATGTCAAAAATAATTAAAATCCACATCATTTTTAAAGACATTAAAAATTTGGTAAATTTTAATAAACAGGATTTGTTAACCCTCAAATTAATTTTTGCTCTGAAAATAAATTTATATAACTCCCTTAAATTTATAATAAATCTTCAATTTACAAGCAAATCAATCCCCAAAGGTTTGCCGACTCATCCGTTACCTAATAATCTTTTTTTCAATCATTTCGAAGTCTCTCCGGAAAGCACATTTGTTCTTTTTGGCGACGAAAAGAAATGGGAAAAATGTCCAAAATTCATGTCTTTACATAAAAAACACTTTTCCAAATTCGGTTTTTCGTGCAATATTCAAAGGCATGAATTTTGGACAATTCTCATCAAAAATAAAATAAAAACTCTAATTATTAACGAAATAACGGTAAAATATAGAGACTTCGTTAATTACATTTTTAAAGGCAAACCTTCAGGGATAAAAATTATTTGCATTTTTACATCGAGAAATAATTTTCGCTGGACTCAGGCGACCTTGAACAAATACCACCTTAAACATATAGAAATTAACAAAGCACATTGGTTTTTTATCAATAAAAAGATAAGAAATAATATTTTCAAAACCGGTCTTGTGCTTTCTTAATTTCTATCGAAATATTACTCATTTTCCAAGGTGTGAAATCTTTTTCCACCTAGCGCCTTACCCCAGTTCTGGCTGTCATTCTGCTACTCGCTCAAATTTATTTTATTCAATAAATTTCAGCTAAAATAAATTTAACTATCTTAAAAGTTAAACTTTTTCCGAGTTTTTATTCAAGAAACATCGTGATTTCTACCACACTAGACTACGGCACTTAATTTTGTATATTGAAATATCTATTTTTAGAATAAAGATTAAGCCTGTTTTCACGATTAATTAGGAATATTAACCCAAAAAGTTGCATTTCTGTCTTCCCAGCAACCAATATATAATAAAGTTTTTCAAAAATTTATTTTAGTCGAAAATTATTTTTTTAAAGAAATGCCGAAAGAAATAAATTATTTACCAAAAAACACGATTAAGAGATCCCGCGTTCAAATTAATAGAGACTTTAAGTATAAATTCTGATTTTGAATCATTTATAACCAGCTAAAATACACTTTCTAAGAAAGTTTTTTTGTAAATTCAAATTTTAAGGTTATAAATCTTTCAAAAAAGTTCGCAAGCAAAAAATTGAAATCGCAAATCGGGACAAAAATTCAAAATTTACCTGGATATGGCCATGCAATTCCTCAAGTTCACTGCCGGACTTCTTCAATCCTACAAATAATCATTAACTCGAAGGAGTCTAACCTTTTTCTTCAAGAAAATTTTAAAATTTTATCCATTAATTAACTTTAAATATTTTCATTTTCAATTAATTTCCCAAATAATTTTTTGGAAAAGTTTTTTAGAGATTTTTTTCAGATGATTTTGCCCTCGCAACCCTTACGGACAAAATCTAGTTAAAAAACACTCGGAGTTTTGATCAAAAATTCGTCCAAAAACAATTTTTCATGTTTTTAAAACATCTTAAATTCATTCTGACCAGACAATATAACCTGGAAAATATTTCTTACCCCTCAAACGGGTCTAAACTTATGAAAAAAATTCCTCGAGCAAACCTTCTAGGCTCAATAAAATTTCGAAAACTCAATAATTTTCATTCATTACCCCATACATGGGTCAAAATCTCTGCCAAAAGTCTCTAAAGATTTTTCTAGACCTCTCAGAAATTTCGTTTTTTTCGCAAAAACGGAACAAAATCCATGAAAAATTTTCGAAAATTTTTCAAATCACTTTTAATTTTTACTTTTACCCCTTACATGGGACAAAACCCATGACAAAATTTAGAAAATTTTAAATTTTTTTCATAAAGAAATTTTATTTTTTGAACTTAATTTTTTCAATAAAGTCCCCGATCACGGGGTAAAACCCTTGAAAAATTTTCGAAGATTTTTTATAAACGTAAAATTTCTTAATTTTTACCGTACATGGATGCAAACCCATGCAAAAATTGCGAAAACTTCGAAATCTTCTCTCAAATAAATATTTTTTGTAGATTTATTATTTTTCCAATTTGAATCACAAATTATTTTTTGACATGGGCTAGAACCCATTAAAACGTGTAATTTTTATCATTTTACCCATTACATGGGTTAAAACCCATGCCAAATTTGTACTTTTAATTTCTTTTCGACTCAAAAATTTAAAAATTACCAAACATGGGTCAAAACCCATGTCAAATTTTAGAAAACTCAAATATTTCTTAAAGAAATATTTTTCTGTTTCAATTTTTCAAAATTTTACATACATGGGTCAAAACCCATGTCAAATTTTAGAAAACGCAAATATTTCTTAAGAAATATTTTTTGAAATTTTTTCGATTCCTTTTTTCAAAATTTTACATACATGGGTCAAAACCCATGCCAAATTTTAGAAAACTCAAACATTTCTTAAGAAATATTTTTTTCAGTTTCAATTTTTCAAAATTTTTCATACATGGGTCAAAACCCATGCCAAATTTTAGAAAACGCAAATATTTCTTAAAGAAATATTTTTAAAAAATTTTTCGAATCATTTTTCAAAAATTTACCATACATGGGTCAAAACCCATGTCAAATTTTAGAAAAACACAAATATTTCTTAAAAGTTTTTATTTCTTGAATTTTTTTCGAATTTTGTTTATTTTTCCAAAAAATTCATTACATGGGTCAAAACCCATGCCAAATTTTTGAAATCTAAAATATTTCTTAAGAAATTTTTTAAAAAGAAAATTTTTTCCGATTCATTTTTTCAAAAATTTCCTTACATGGGTCAAAACCCATGCTAAAATTTCAAATTTATCCTCAAAAAAGTTTTTACCCGATTCCATTCAAAATGGTGCAAAATTTACTTTCGTCAAATTTCAGAAAGAAATCTACTTATTTTAATTTACTCTTAAAATATTGGTTTATTTTTAGATAATCGGAAAAATGTCGGTTAATTTACTGAGCTTTTCAATTGAAGGGGTTCCTATCGACGAACTTAAAGCCATTAAAAATGATGATTCGATATTTGAACTTCCTTTTAATTTCGAATCGACGTGCCCGCCTCTTTCGGAGGACTTTATAGACAATCCGAATAAACATATTCGGACTCAAACAGGCGGACACTATCCTCGAGATCAAGTCTATTGTAATAAAGGAAAGTCAAATATCGAATCAAATAATACTGATGGTTTTGTTGAAGTTCGGAGAAAAGAACTCTACGAAAACTCAACAAAAGCAGCCGTTTTAATCGACCCCAGCTTAACGCAGGATATTATCGAAAAGAAGTTAAGATCTCCAGAATTTAACGAATATCCGCGGAAAAAAGATTGGGGCCCAAAAGATAAGCCTTTTGATATCTGGAAAGAGGATAGGACCATGAATCTCATCTTGGAAGATTCTTACTACGCAACCGGCACTAATCGTGGAAGAAATGAAGTTTCTCATAATGAGGAAATCATTATAGGTAAATTATTATTTTTCAAAAATCCAAAATTGAAATCAAATAAAATAATGTGACTTTGATTTATTTTTTATCCTAAGAAATTTATTCATTTTTTATAAAAATTATAAAATTTTTATTCGGTTCTCTAATCCATTAAATATTTAAGAACAGATTAAATGCAAAATTTTACCAAAAATTTCTAAAGAAAACAAAATTTTTTAACAGAATCTAATTCAAAACCCGAGTGTAGCGCCGTTACATTTATAACAGATTTTCTTTCCGAGAAAAAAATCGAGAAAATTATTTCCAATATTTCAAAATTTAACAAGATTTTTTAGCAAATGACATTCTGGATAAATCCAAGGTCCTATTCGATATACACGAATTGACCGAAATTTATACAATTTGCTTCCACCGCATAATGAGCGAAGTCGAATTTGATCAATTGTCCATTTTCTACAGAAACAACGATAATAATTTGGAGAGCATCAAAGGGGTTTCTATGAATCTTTACATCCTCTTTAATTCCCAGGAAATTATTAATCAGGGTTTTCGCTGGTCGGAAGATGTTGAGAACCGTATAATGGAAATTATGAATCATATTTCCTGGCTTATGGCCAGGGATTTAACCACACGATCTCATCAATCTTCCGGAGCGAAAAATTGTAAACAATTCTTAGATTCCGAAGATCCTGATGCAAGGAAGTTCAAACCAATCAGTTTTAACTCCTTTCCAAATTCGGTAATTATAAAATTTTCAAAAATAATTTCATTTATTTTACCTTAAAAATTGTAGCAATGTAATCCGCTCCCCCAAATGTTGGAATGGCAATCGAACATCAGAAGAGCCTTTTTTGAGGCCTTCAAACATCACTGGTTCAATTGCCTCCAGAGCCCACACAATCGATCAATTGCCCTCGAACTGAATGCTAATTTAGCCGGAATAAAAAACTTTTCCAATGCACATTTAAAATCAGAAATTAAAAAGCTAAATTATAAATTTGACAAATTCAACTCCCAATTTGGCCAACTCGTGTACAAATTAATCGTGTCTTTTTGCCAGGGAACCTCAGAAAAATTTTCTTCGGAAATCCAAAATTTGAGAATTTTTGATTGGGACCAAATGGGGGCTGCCTTAATCACCTGGCAGCAATTTAATATTTTGCAAAACCCCCTGGTTAACCATGGGGTCAAATACAATTACGAAAATTCACCTGACAAATTTATGTCACCTGGCCCAATCAAAAAACCCGCAAAAACCGAGTTGGAAAAATTGAGAGTTGAATTTGAAAAAAATTCAAAATCAAGAAAGGCTGACGGAGATATGTCTATGAGATCTCTCATAAATTTTCGAATCCAAAAAGTCCTAAATACTTTTCAGGCCAATAAAGACAATTTATTTATAAATTGTCAAAAACGATATTTCGATATCCATCGTGA
Source organism: Oikopleura vanhoeffeni (assembly GCA_004367855.1). Classification (NCBI taxonomy): domain Eukaryota; kingdom Metazoa; phylum Chordata; class Appendicularia; order Copelata; family Oikopleuridae; genus Oikopleura; species Oikopleura vanhoeffeni. The sequence goes on along the minus strand of SCLH01000653.1, from coordinate 308,493 downwards.
CAACTTGTCCGAAGCTAGAGCCAAATATGAGAGATCTCATGACATACTTCTGGCAGCCGTAAGGGGGTTAAGAGCTAACTGGTTAAAATTTTTGGAAAACCAATCCGCCAAAAAATTTTCACCAGAACAACTCAAAGTAATTGACGATTTATTTTGGGGAAAAAAGACTCCTAATTTGATTTCTACATCAATTATCTGCAACAATGATCTAGATCATGCAGTGAGCCTTTTCAATAATTTTCTAGGAATGTCTGAGTCGTTAAATTGGCCACATCGCCAATTAATGAACCTTCCTCCTCGGGACATTTATGTCACTTTGAAAACCAGAGGAATTTTATCGGAATACATCCGAAGATCTCTAGATTGGGCTGCTTGTAATAGCGTCATTTTAACAAATGGCGGTATTACCGAATTACCACTAACAGCAATTCACCAATTAGCAAATGAAAACTGGCCCGAGGAGGACGGTGAATATGGCGATTTAAAATTTGTGGAAGATCTGCTTATTAATCGGAACATTTCAAGTTCGCATTTGGTTAATAATTCAAACGGAATGTTAATTAATAGCGAACTTTTCAAACGAAAAAAGGTAACTTTTTCACCTAACAATATCCCAAATTGTATGGCGAAAAAGTGAAATTTTCCGATTAATAAACAGATTTGCCAATAGTATTTTTTCGGAATCGTAGAAAATGCTTGAAAAGACAAATCAATTTAGGAGTCTTTTTTAGAAAAACGGATATCGCTTGTTTTCTCTCGTCTTCAAAAATTCTCAAAAAAGTGCTTTTGTAAATATTTCTAGAATCATAATTTGTAAATTTATTTTTCGCTCGTACTTACGCTAATTTTCAAATTTATTTCGTGCGTGTCAATTTTCGTCTTTCAACCACTCCATTTCACCTAAAATGTACATTTAGTAAAAAATCTTTTTTCAAAATTTAATTTCGGAAAATTTTTAGAAAATTTCGAAATAATGGATTGGTTGACCGATTTCAAAAGAGTGGTTCATATCAAACCATCAATTATGAAAATCGAGCAAGTGGGAATTATCTTCCAAGATAAACGAATCCCACAGTCAATAGGCTTTGGAATCGCAGTCAAAGATGTTAATAAGGAAGCCGTAGTTAACCGATCTCATTCAATTTGCCCAACAAAGGAGCATTTTATTGATAAATTTAGCTCGTCTAAAAACTTGCGTTATTTATCATCTCCTAATCTTAATATGCACATTTCCGGGGCTAAATATGAAAGAGGTCGGAGACTCGAGTTAGCAAAAAATTTACGAAACTCAAAAGAAAAAGTGGAAAATAATCAATTCCACTTAAATATGCTTTTCGCCAGAAGAGATTGCCGCCATGAAGCGGGGGCAATTGAAATTGGCGTAGAATTTTCTGTAGCTTATAATGACCGAAAAGGTCGATACTTAGCAAAAAATTCCAAAAGTGAAATTAAAAATTGGGGAGATGTGCGGGAGCTTAGATTGTTAAATATGGATCTTCATAATTACGAGGATATTCCAAAAGACAATTTATTTTTCAAAAATTTTGACTCTATTTCTAAATTTGACTTCGAAAAATCAAAAAATCCAGATTTCTTCGCACTTAGTAGATATGACGAATCAGAAAGATTCCCGCTCCAAAAAATTGAAGATCAGCCTAAATTATTACGTCACAATCTAGGCTTATCCATCAACTCCTCAATTTCTAACACGTCTACGGACGAATCACTTTTCTTTCCAAAATCAAAAACTGGAACTTCTTCAAATACTTCCTCAAATTTTGAAGATTGGTTCCCAATCTCTCCATAATAATTCATAAATTATTAAAAAGTACCTCAGAAAATTCCAAATCATATATTTTAATATGTAAATTTTATAAAAAAGTTTCTTTCAAAAAACTTTTTGGAATTTTTTTCAAGTTTATTTCAAACTTCTTTTTAGAAATTAGCGTATTTGTTTTTGTATATTGGTGCATTAAGTTCATTTTTTCGAAAAATATATGATTTGGAATTTTTAGTTCAAATTTCTGAAACTACAAAGTATCTGCCTTACTTTCAAATATGTAGTAATTCTAAAAAACCTCAAAACCTAACTGCAAATTTATCGTTCAAAAATACAGGGTTTATTTTTTCAAAGAAAATTTTAGAATGGATCATACAATTGAAAATGATGACAACAGTCGCCTTTTGGAAAACTTTCCAAGAGAAACTGTGAGCTTGACCTTAAACGTGGCAGAAGAAGTCTTCAAAATGGCTCAAAAAGATTTTGAAAAGAAAAAATCGAAAATCGAGAAAGCCATCTCAAAAACATCTCAAGGCATTTTTGATTTGAATAATGTTTTAGAAGAATTTAAATCCAAACCTAATTCTTCTCTTAAAGAAATTTTTAATGCAAATGAATTCATGGTAATTCAGAAATCTTTAATCCCTAAGAAAATGTTAAAACTTTCTAAGGAAGATTTCAAATCGAAAATTTTAATTACTATTGTCGATTTGAAAACTTCCTTAGAAAAATCCATATCAAAAAAGGAGGATCTTTTATTAATCATTAAAGATCATAAGAATTCCAAAATTAAAATGAAATCTAAAATTGCAAAGGAAATTTTTGAAAATTTTTTTTTTTTTTGAACAAATTTGTACATTATTTTTGTAAATACTTTATTTTTCTACAACAAATTTATTTTTATATTTTCCAAAACTTAATTTTCGTTTTACCAAAAATTAAAATAATTTTCAAAAATTTTAAATTAGGCAAAATTAGGAAAGTCAAACACCGAACTCCAGGGACAGTTAGAAGATTTGGATTCTGAATCCGAATCTGATAACGAGGAATTACCCAAAAAACTTAAAATGGAGTCAAAATTTTCAGTTTTAAAAGATGACCTAAGGATTAATCTTTTAATAGAAGAGTTTTGGGATATGCTTAAAGAATGGGCTATAAAATATACCCCAATTTCAACATTTAAAACCTGGGAAAATCGCCTAAAAGTAAGGCTACATAATTTCCCAGTAGGCCAAGAGTTAATTTTGAGCATTGATACGGAGGAAATGCTAGATTTTTCTTCAACCGTTTTCGATTATTTGAAATTATTGTTCAAATATTTTAAACCTTTCCCGGAAATTAAAAATAAAATTGATAAGAAAATTTTAGCGTGGAGGGCTAATAAATCGGGAGTAATGAAAAATATTCTAGATTTACCAGTTTCGAAATGTGATTTTTACCGGGTTAAAAAAATAGTTGAAACAAAATTACAACAAGAGGATGAGTTGGGTATAGATTTATCCGGCATGGCCCCCGAAAATAGAAAAATCTGCCTCAATGCACTTTTTAATTCTAAAAAACGCCAACCTAATCCGCACCAGAGACCAAAATTTCAACCCAATCCAAATTCCCATCCAAACCCTAATTTAACCATCCCTAATAATCCCAGTTATAGGGGTAATTCTAAAGAAAGAAAAAAGAATCCAAATAAAGCGAAAAAACCTAGTAGTAATAGGTAACCGCATTTTATTTTAGATTTTCGATAAAAATGATTTTATTTTTATATTTTTTAATTTAAATAGTTATTAGTTTCAACCCGGGAAATGTGCACATAGCGATTAATCAAGACGGAAAACGAACTCATAAAGACAATAATATTTTAGTTTGTCCGATTTGTAAAGCCGATCATTATTCATATGAACACGATAATCTCAAAAAATTAGGCTGGGGACCAAATTTTAATATCCCAATTCACGTTCATAAATCCGTTATCAAAATTAGAGAAAAAGATAAGGATTGCTACTACAAACCGTTCAAAATAAATCCTGAAAAATAATTTTAAATTATTTTTTGAATTTATGTATAAAACTTCCTATGTTTAAATTTTGCGTACGTAATTTAACTCATTTATCATGCGTGTAAATATCCTGTAAATTATTGTGGATTTGTAAATTGTAAATTTTTGCGTTTTTATGATTTTATTTTTTTACTAGATGGATAATCTAGCGGAATATTTTATTTCCGACGAGGAGGAACCTCAACCGAAAACAAGAAAAACTAGAAAAGTTACAAAATCAAGGGCGATTACGAAATCTAATTTCGCTCAGGTGAAAAATATAAACATATACGAAAAAGATTATCAAAAATGGATAAGAAAATTTAATTCAAAAATTTCTGACCACTTTCCAAAGGTCAGAAATTTTTTCAAAAATTTTCATCTTTTTTTGAGTTAAATTAACTCCTAATTTTGAAATAAATAACTAACCTTAAATGTTTTCAACTTTAGATCTCTTCATCTCAAACCCCAGAAGAAAAAATTTCGGCAATTGTACAGAGCCAACTTGCCGACTTTCAAAAAGGATGGGAAGCATTGGTTTCTTCTATCGATTCAAATACCCGACAAGCAACAACCAATTCTGAAGATTTGTTAACAATCAATGCAAATGTTCAAAATGTCGAAAATGAAATCCAAAAAATTTCCATCAAACATCAAAAATTGGAAAAAACTTCAAAATCGTACTTTGAAAATGTAGAAGGTTGGACAAAACAAATGCATTCAACAATTTCGCAAATTCAAGAAATCATTCCCGAGGTTTTTTAATTAATTTCACTTAAAAGTAGTTTTTTAAATTTAAAGGTTTTTAAAACCCGAAATTAATCATAAATTGAAGCATTTAGCCCGAGGAAAAATGGAGAAAGATCCGAACCGGCGAGAAACAAGAAAATCTAATTTTCAAATTCAGCCAAAAAATTCCATTAACACCGGAGCAAATAGCTCGGGAGAATCAGTTAAAATCGGAGTCGAAAGAGCAAAAACTCTTGCCTACAAATTCCAAAAAGAATCAAAAATTAGACCAAAAACTAAACCAAGGATTTGCTCCTCCGACTCCGATGTCGACTCTCAAAGTGATTCCTCAAGGAATTCAAACGGATTTAAAAAATCCAATTTCGAAAAAAGGTTTGAAGAAGTCGGAAAATCCACCAGAGAGCCCGAACTCTTCTCCCGACCTATTTTCTCCGGAAATATCTCATCTGCTAGAATAGACCTGAATAAGGATCCAATTTTTTCCGAATTAATAATTGATTTACAAAACAATAAATTTCCGTCAAAATGCAACAAACTTGCTTAAGTTATTTCTATAATTTCCCATAATAAAATACCAAATTGGAATGATATCCAACTTGGTATTTTATTATGGATTAAAAATCATAAAGATAGCCAAAAGAAAATATTAGAGAGAACTACGGTAAAAGTTGCTTTCAAAAATTTAATAAAATATTTGAAATCAAAAAATCTTAATTCGGATCATATTGGGAATCCCGAAATGCATGAAATATTTTTGGCCAAAATTGATAAATTTTTAAGAGGGCAAATTAACACGCCTGAGAGTTTGATCAAAATCGAACAAAAAATCATACACGATAACACCTTTTTTAAGACACTTTTTGATACAATTTCTAAAATTAAAATAAGTAAATCGGATCCTAAGTTAACCACTTTTGCTAAAGTGGTAAATTCCACACCAAAAGAAGAAGATGCCTGTCTTTTGTGGATACAACTTATTAGCTTTACTAGAGCTAATGAGTTGTACCAAATAATTTCAGACTACCTTTTAAATTTAAAAAGATCGCAGAAAATTTCCAATAAAAATGGAATACTTGTTGAGGTAATTATCTGTTACAGTCCAATCAAAATACACAAAACAGATAAAATTTTAAATAGATTTTCTTCATTTATTATTGCAATAAAGGAAGGAAATGTATTTAAACGGACTGTAACAGGAATTGCTTTGAGTGTGTTATATGATAAAACACAGAGAATAATTCAAAATAAGGCAATTACTTGGAACCCAATAGTTTTTCCAATCGTTTCTAAAGGAAAATATTCTAAAATTACAAAACATAAATTATTAAAAATAATAAAACAAATTTATTTGGATAACGATCTAATTTTCAAAGGTACACCCTATACCAGTAAAAGAACTGCAGTGACACTTTTATCCTGTTTGGATATTCATACAAATTTAATCAAAAAGTGTCCTGCATGGCAATCGGACTCAATGTTTAATCATTACGTCTCGGTAGGGTGTATTACAAATAAAAATAAATTATTAAAATTACCCTTTGAAATTTTAAATGAATTTTTTATGCATTGTATGGCTTACGATTTTTACAATCCAATCGAAGCCAGTGCAATTAAAATTAGGCCTGATGAATCAAAAAAGATTTATGAGGATAAAGATTCTGACATTGACTCTGAAGATTTAGAAATAAAAAATCTAAACACTCAACTAGAAAATTTAAACGGAATTTGATTTACCTTAATTAACATCTTCCTTTTTTCTACGATTAAATTTCTTTCTTCTTTTTATCTTTTTTCGTTTGATCATTTTTCTTCGAAAAATACTTGGAGCTCAAAAAATAATATTCCGGAAAATTTTTTCTAACAAAAAAATACCCTTTCATTAATATTTTTAATTGCTCTTCACGGTAAACAGGTGCGAGAAACATATGCGAATAATAAAGCTTTCAAAAGCAATTTGATTGGTCTTTGATAGAATTGGGATAAAATTAGATAATTTTTTCCTAATTCTAGAAAAGACCGTCTAAGAAATCGCTTCTCGCACCTGTTATGGGTATTATGTTTTACCAGTAATAAAACTTGTAAATATTAATTTCAGAATTGGTTTTGTTTTCTTAGCAAAGTAGACTATTCTTTTAGTTTAATTTTATTTATAAAATTAAACTAAAAGAGGTCACTAGCACGACAAAACAATTTTGATAAAAGAAATTAATTTCATCAAGAAAGAAAATCTCGATTTTACTCTCAGTCTGTTTTTAGCTTCTCATTTTAAAGAAGCAATACTGAGAATTCAATCGAGATTTCCAAATTTCTTGATGAAATTTTATTAAAATTTCTTTTAAAAATCCCAGAGTTCTAAAAACTCATTTTTTCTAAAAACATTTTTTTCTTCCAGAAACCAAAAATTTAGTCATTTTTTCTTTTTTTAAAACTTTTTTTAGTTCGACTCGTTCAAAACTCTACCCCACCCTCTGTCCTACAAGATTTACTGCAACATAATAATACCTTCAAATCAATTTATTCGGCCTTTGACAGAATTGGGATAAAATTAGATAATTTTTTCCTAATTCTAGAAAAGACCGTCTAAGAAATCGCTTCTCGCACCTGTTATGGGTATTATGTTTTACCAGTAATAAAACTTGTAAATATTAATTTCAGAATTGGTTTTGTTTTCTTAGCAATTAAGAATATTTTTGATGTGAGTCTCAGTTTGAACTGATTTTCAGCGATTTGATAACTGTCTATCAAATCTCGTTTTATTTCCTTAATCAATTTCGATAGGCAAAAATGTAAAAGAATAAAATCCCGCCNAATTTTATCTTCTTGGTCATTAGCATATCGGGACGATTTTTTGTTATGGAAATCTTCAAGTTTTTTATTGAAGGCATCAGCTGCAGAATTATCGAGATGTAGTCCATCCGTTTTTATTCGAAGTTTAGATACACTGAAATAATCCACTGAGAACAACAATTTTAAGGTTTTAAAATCTAAATAATGCCGTTTCAAAGCGATCCACCAGTAACGACATTATTTAGATTTTAATGAGGAAAACGCTGCTTAAAGTCATTTGTTTGGAATTTTTTTCAAGCTGTCCTTTTAAATATCTTTGGTGAAAATTTCCTCACGACGTTGTCCTTTTAAACAGTGGCTGGCAGGAATTTTTGCCCTTACCTTTTCCTAAGGGGTTGTCCTTTTAACCACAATCTGCTGTACCTTTTTTTCAATAGTTCAGGGCTAACTCTAACAGAGTAACTACTGTAGTACATGTATATAAGTTTTATTTATAACTTATATAATATAAGTACATGTACTTGATAAATTTCAGAATGTTAGATTTCCGATATCGACGTACGCAAACAATTAAACATTTAAAGCGATAACTTGCTGACTTCATGAACATATTTAGACTAGTAGACAAATATTTGGCAAGCTTTTATATTACATGCGGGTTTGAGTAACTTTTGGTGCATTATTTGACATTAAGGTTGAAATTATGTGCAGAATGGTGAAAAAATTGTTCACCGAATGCCTACGCGTTTTAATTTTTCTGTTCAAATTTATTTATTTGTGTCCTCAATGAGTCATATCAAAATTGACACTACTGTATTTTTCGCAAATTAAGTTTACTGGAAACCTTTGTTTTCAGTTTCCCAAAATAGATCGAAATACCGAGAAAATGGTGTCGATCATTTTTGACCTATAAAAATTATACTTCTCATTTATCTACCTGTCACCTGTTCGTCCGGAAAAATCATGCGAAAAAACAGGCCTGAATTAAGGTACGTGGTCTCATAAAAATAAACAAAACTTATTTTCGAGCCACATTCGATATTTGCTGTGTCGAATAAATCTCAAAAAAATAATTTTGCAGTTAATAAAACTTAATCTGTTTTTATTAAAATTTGAGAAACTCAGACCAAAAATGGATGATTGGGATTTTGAAGTAGAGAATGAATTCGAGAAAGTTTCAGAAAATGCATGGTTTGATCAAATTCATGCAAATCACGAGAAATTGCCAATAAGACAAACGCCTCTGAATCAATTCGAATTAATCATGGAAAGATTAACTCATGCAATCGACAGAAGAGCTACTTTTACTGTGAATTTCGAAGACTGTATCTATGAAGATTATAAAACAAAAAATTATAAGAAAATTTCGAAAAAGCCCCGATTAACTGTGCCAAAGTCGCCAAAACTACATACGAAACAACGATTTGGCCTAACAAAACGCGAAAAAGATGGAATATTGTTAAATAATAATCGAAAAGTGAAAAAATTTCCAAAATCAACAAGACGAATGTCAGTTTACTGCTAAATCTTAAGCCTAAACATTTCAATTTACATGACCGCATTATTATTATCAGTCATTAAATTTTATCTTGTTAATGAAAAAACATTTTTTTACTACATTTAGGTCCAACCTCAAGCGTTACGGTTAACCTCGGTGCTAATTTTTTGCCTGTAAATAAACTCACAATAAAAATGTTATTTCTATAAATTAAACATCAAAATTTGATGTTCGAATGCAGTAAAATTGATGCTTCGACTTGGTTTGTTTTTACGACGTTTCGATTTTTCTACGAATAGTTTAGAAAGACGGAAATTTTTCTATATCAACTTAGTTCCGTATCAATTTTTTTGTTCTGGTTTTCATTAACCTAAAAATGAATGAAAAACATTTTAAACCAGTTTGAGAACTAAATTTTGCCAATGAAAATTTGATTATCATAGCCTATGATTCATATATTTATCTTTTTCAAGCTCAAATGTATTTGGGCTTTTAAGGTCCACCCACTGTAGGCGATTTGACAACATTTTTTTCAAATTGTGACCATCGAATGAAATGAGCTCCTGCTTGCGAAATGTGCTTTTAGAGGATGCAAAAAAGTGACAACAAGGTTTTTGTAATAAAATTTTTTATTGATGCTAATTTTGAGGGCCACATATTATTTTGACTTTGAACTGCTTGAAGAAAAAGGAATATACAGGGCAATGACTGATAATGACGTTGTCAGGGCGGCTGTGTCTCTATCTGAAAAATATCATGATAAAGATACCTTCACCCTTTGTCAGGTGTACATGATTTTCCGTAGTTTAGAACTAAATAATCAGCCAACTGGATCTCGGCTAGGAAAAAATTTCTCCCATTTTTGACCACCAAGACTACTTTGACTTTTCAAAAATTTGACCCAATCTTGCCAATCTGTGTATGATAGGGATACAGCGCCTTGTCGGGAAACGTGACGGTCACCGCCGACTTCTTTTGAGTTAGCTTTGCTTGCTTTGACTGATTTGGCAAACTTTTCACTTTCTTTGAGGTATTTACGAGTTTCGGCTAATAAACTTTCGTCAACTTTGTATCTGAAACATTCTGTAATTTTCAAAATAAATTCATACTTTTATTATAAAGTCCAGCCCAAGGTTTTTTATTTTCAAATTGATACTACAAAGTTTGTAGTACAAACTTGAAATTGACCCCAAGGGAGATATTCACAGTTAAGAAAATTAAAATGGACAATTTCAAAAAATTTTAAGGCGGTGCTATTCTGAGAAAAAACGGCTCTTAAAAGATACCGCAATATCTCAAGTTCAGAGCTCTTTAGCGCTGAAATGATGAATAGGATCACTGTTAGACCACGACCAATCGACATTTCAGGCAGATAATTAAACCTAATTTTTTCGTGTCAAATTTCAATATGAATTCAAAATACTTTTAGCTGATTCAGCTATAGCTATATAGAATTTCTAAAATGAAACATTTCAGGTTTAAGTTTTTGTCTCAAATATGACAATTTCATAAGATTATACCTACGTTTCCCGTCGAACTTTGACATCAGAGACACGTCTAGGACGTGTTTTGATTGGTCAATACAGTACAGAGTCACACGATTCTTTAGATCTCTGACGTCAAAGTTCTACGGGACACGTAGGTATAATCTTCGATATGTACCCATTTTATGAGAATTTAACCTTATTTCGAATGAAATGTGACACCAGAAAAAAAATATTTAAAAATGAAATTTTCGCTTATTTTCAAACCATCATAACTTATGATTCATAAGGATACTTACTTTGCTCTATCTCGTCTAGTAGATCCTTCATTGTGAGTCCCAAATTTTGATCCTTGTATCGCATCGTAATCTGGTACAAAAACGATTGCATTATGATTATCATTTTCCTAAATATGAAATTATCATCACTTTTTTCTTTTATTTAAAATCTTACCCATAATTTGAAAAGATTGAGTTTTAATAAAAACGAGACATAAAAAATATTTTCGACGGTTTCGGAAAACGAATCAGATATTATACATTCCCAATAAAACAAGGGTTCCGCTGCCTTTGTCGTGCTCCAAGCATGCAATATATGCTCCATAAGTCGCCTCTGCTCTCTATTTCAGGGTTTTTCATTTCATAAAATTCATATTATAAAAATCGACTCATAGATCGTAATTGTCAAAAATTTTACCGCGTCGAGTCGAAAATTACATTTATTTTGATGTGGCACCACCGTCAAAAATTTGATAACCTACAGTCCCTCATGTAGGCGGTAGTATTTTCGACTCGGAAAAAATGTCATTTTATCTTCACAGTCCTTGCTCTCTATGTTGTACAAAATTTCTTCAATTATTATGGTTTTTGGAATATCAAAAATAGTACAAGTTGAAACATTTTTTAGAATGAAAGTGCTGACTGTATTTGTTTTGTGTTATACACAGAAAGTTCTCCATTTACATTCGAATTTAATTATAAAATAAATCAATTTTAATCTAGAATGTTTAAGCTAAAGTATTTGAATTTCTCCTAACTGGTAAAAACTGGTTTTTGTTTACTCGAAAACTAATCGAATTCACCCACAATAGGTGGACTAATAAAAAGAATTCTCTGAAATTTTACACAAACTCATGAAACTTCTAACTCACCACAGCACTCGTCGCTCAGCAAAACTTTAAAATCCAAAATATAAAAAACAATGACATATTTACAAACTAGAACCGCCATCTTTCATCGCGATTAGCTTCGGCTGCCATTTGTTGTTCTGCAACATGTCTGATATCTTCGCCGTCGTCTTTGTTATATTCGCGTTTTTTAACGGTGACAACCTCTAAGAATTTTTGTGCTTGATCTTCATTCCATGATGGAGCCACTGCAATAGTTTCCTAAACAAAAAAATATTTTTATTGTCGATTAAAAAAATTTTAGAAAATCACAGGGGGAATATTAATTTAGTGACTACTGGCAAATGTGTCTATGAGGACAAGCTAATTTTTGCCGTTTTTTCGTGTGAAAACGATTCGTTTTCCATATAAAAAAATTAAGCAAAAATGCTTTAACAAATTGGAAAATGGCGCTAAAGAGCTAAAATGCAACTCGAAATTTCGAAAGACTTAAGTTCTAAAGACGCACTTTTCAAAAAAGTATGGAAGTATTCGGACAACTGGGTTGATTTTTAATTCAGAAACATCCATCCATTTTTTATAGTCGGAAAGTTTTATTCAATGGTCAAAATAGTGGTGAAAATTTCCGTTTTTTATCGAGAAAGCCGATTCCTGTTCTAAGACATTTTTTATTATTTTCCCCGATTAATAGGTGTTTCGAACATCACCAGCTTTCAGTTCCAGGTAAAATAGCTCGAAACCGAAAAAAAAATTATTATACGCTAGCATATTATGGTTTTTGACAACAACCAAATAATCTTTGAAAAATATACTTTCAAACATTTTCAAGATTGTCGTTTTGTCCATATAGACATATTTGACACTAGTTATAAAAAAACAATGAGGTTTATATGCACTTTTGAAATGAAAAAACATGCTAACGATTCATCATCAGTGATGACTCATCACTTATTAATATCCAACCACATTGATTGAGTTTAAACTTCTACAGAAACTTTGAGTTAATTTTTTACTTACATTCAAATTTGTATTTTGTTTCTTCGAGAAAGATTGCAGTTGATGTAAATCATATTTTTCGAAAGTTTTTTCTGGCAAAACTTTATAACATCCGAAGTGCTTAAACATTTTCTGATTTTTTGTTGAATGCATAAGAACATCAGTTTCTTAACAATAATATTAATTAAAAATCATTTCCACATTAGGTCAAAAAACGTCTTATATTAAGAAGTTGTGATATGCTTTTAAGGTTGAGGCAGTAACCGACGCGTTCCAGTGTTTTTTTAAACACTGTTGTTAGATGAGGAAGAGTCGTACAATTTTAAAATTCCAGTATATTATGCCGAATAGTACGTTTGGGGAGGCGAAGCCTCCACAAACTTACTACTGTGGTTCTTGTCTAAGCGGACACATATGACGAATACTCCACAAACTGTCTTTTTTGCAATTCAACACGAAACTAACAACAGCTCAGAGCCAATGTTTTCTTTAATTTTCCGAAATCGTTTTAGCAAAAATATCTTTCAAATTGAGTATTTCACATCGACCCAATATGGTATCATACCCTAACCACCTAGAACACAAATCTTAGACTATAGGCTGAAAATTACAATTCCACAAAATTAAATTTCTCTCACATTTCATAGATCAACATTTGTAAATCTCTGCTAATAGGGCTAAAAGTTGAAACTTTATAATCGACCTATTAAAAACGCCCATATATTAGTCTTCTTGGTCAGATCCATAAATCTAAGTTATTTTGCGAATCCGGCATCCGAAATAAAATGATTCGTTATTTACTCTGACCTACCCCATTTGACTCATTTTTTTTAAAATTTGGAAGCAATAGACCTAAAAATGCCCTTCCAGCTCATGCTTCTGAAACACCCATTATTATTGGGCGCTTACAAATTTTGACTATCTCCCACTGAATTTGAAATGATTGAAACAAAAATCGACAATTATTCAAAAATTAGTAGCTTTTTCCTTAATTCTCTACTATCTTGACATTTAAAGTTACATAAGGATAATGATATTATATCATTATTACGCATCGTTTCGCAATTATCAACGCCGTATAAATAAGAGTCGATATTATCGTTTCTTTGACCGCCAATGAGAAGTCAGAAGTTTTTATTGCATGAAATAATCAGAATTATATTTCCCGCCTACTAAGTTAATGTCGACTCATATCAACTGCGTGCACGGCCATTCCTCCAATACTGGCATCATTAGAAAGTTCAAAATGAACAGCATCAAGTTTCTTCTTGGCAAATTTCCCATTTTCGCCAGCACTTGATCTCATTATCCTGCTTTTCTTTTCTATTCATATGGGCTTCTAAGAAATAATTTTTCACCCATTTTCAAAGAATGTTAATGGAATTCATCGGCATTAGTTATTCAGCCGACTTTTAAGGTAACCGAAATACCTATCTTATCACAAAACAAACAATTTCATGATTACTTTTTGAAAACTAAACCATACTATTAACGAAGGAAGGTTAAACCTCATCATGATCAATAAGATCAATTCTTGACCACAATTATTGTTCAAGTTTAACCACAAAGCTACAATTATCTCGATAACTGTTGTTCTGTCTAGCGCACACAATCTGGCGGGACAAAATCCCAAACCCTACGCATTTTTTGACTAAACCCGAATCCAATCTAGCGGACAAATGGAATTTTTTTTAAACATTTTAAGAATTTCATCTTTATATTACAGTTAAAATTATTTCTGCCAACGGCCAATGTGCCGCAAGTGGGTAGAGCGTCCCTAAATCATTATTTCCTTATGCCCTAGCACTTGGTTCGTAATCTCGCAGAATATTCTTATTATCAACTCACTAAGAATTTATCATTCAGATATTTTTGGAGAAATGTCAGGTAAAATAGATCCGGATTGATAACTAACAGAATCGAGCATTTACATACGTAAGTCTGAATAGTTAGTATCAAATATAATTGAATTTTTCGAAAACCTCACTAGGAGATATAGAAGTAGGGTAACTTTTCGACATTTTAATCTTCAAAATATTATATAAGAGCTTAGATTTGAAGAGGTCGTTTCGCTTGAAACAATCTTTTACCGATTAATATAGGGATACCATTATATGTGAATATATTACAATTTCCCAATTCAGCTCCTTTATCTGCCCTAGGGTGATTAGAGCCGAACTAGTCTACGCACAAACCGGGTAAACTTTAATTCTGCGCGTTAGAAGAGATTTTCTTAATTAATCTTGAAAACAACAAAAATATAAAAAAAACACTTCTTATAGTTTTCGGCCAGTAGTTCTTTTCTTAGGTTCACATGTCTACAGCCGCAATTTACGCCTTCAGATTTTAAGCTCATCTGTGCCCATCTAAGCCGACCACCGTACAATCTAAAGCGACACAAACCGATTTTCACAGTTCCGCCTAGACAAAACCACATAGTAGTTATGGAGGCTTCCCTCCCACTACTATTCAGGCAAATATATCTCAATCT
>SCLH01000653.1:276363-286884 GCA_004367855.1 Oikopleura vanhoeffeni | reverse complement strand
TTAACCCCCTCACACCCAAACGCCATTCGGGGACGCGAGATTTTTTAAATCCTCAAAACGAGATAGAAATAATAACTCCACAGACTTTTAATTCAAATGTGTCATAAAGTTCGCAATTCTTTTTCTAGTAATGGTTTTAAAAATTTGATACGACTTGTAGTTCAAAAGATATTTTTTCCTACTTTTTTTTAGGATTTTCGCCTGATTATCGTAAAAAAATTCTAGCGTAAATACGACACATAAAATCAAAATTCTGAGGAGACTCAGATTTAGAAAATTACTTGAGGCTGCTTCTGGTACTATTATTTTTATTCTCTGGTTTTTATTGAGAGTTTTATTTTTTCTCAAGTGATTTCTCTATAAACTCGAAAAATAAAAAAACACATAATTGCGCGAATAATTATTTTTGAAATAAATCTGTTAGATAAATCTGTTAGAATTCGATGCAAAGCGACAAAGAGCACATCCGGCTGATAACATGCCGAATAATCAAGCGTACAGCTGACCTCAATACTCATTTTTTTAGTGGCTGAACAACTTGATCTAATAAATTTATTTTTATTCTCTGGTTTTTATTGAGAGTTTTATTTTTTCTCAAGTGATTTCTCTATAAACTCAAAAAATAAACAAACACATAATTGCGCGAATAATTATTTTTGAAATAAATCTGTTTGATTTTTAGTTAGAATTCGGCGCAAAGCGACAAAGAGCACATCCGGCTTATATCATGCCGAATAATCAAGCGTACAGCTGACCTCAATACTCAGTTTTTTTAGTGGCTGAACAACTTGATTTAATAAATTTATTTTTATCCTCAAAAATAGGTTGCTTACAATTTTCGAAATGTATTTATCGGCACAGGAAAAAGGAGTTATCATGTTCTAGACTTATGGAGAGAGATATTTTTAATCAGAGAACAGATTCAGAAAGCCAAGGTTTGAGTTATTTATCTCTTTTGAAAAAAATAAAGTTCATTTTTATGGCGTATATCCATCAAAGATAATTAAATTTTGGAATTTTTTTTATTATTCTCTAATTCACCGTGATGAGCCTTCAAAGTTCAAGTAAAAAACTATNTTATTTTTATTCTCTGGTTTTTATTGAGAGTTTTATTTTTTCTCAAGTGATTTCTCTATAAACTCAAAAAATAAAAAAACACATAATTGCGCGAATAATTATTTGTGAAATAAATCTGTTTGATTTTTAGTTAGAATTCGATGCAAAGCGACAAAGAGCACATACGGCTGATATCATGCCGAATAATCAAGCGTACAGCTGACCTCAATACTCAGTTTTTTTTAGTGGCTGAACAACTTGATCTCATAAATTGATTTTTATCCTCAAAAATAGGTTGCTTACAATTTTCGAAATGTATTTCTTCGGCACAGGAAAAAAGGAGTTATCATGTTTTAGACTTATGGAGAGATATTTTTAATCAGAAAACAGATTCAGAAAGCCAAGGTTTGAGTTATTTATCTCTTTTGAAAAAAATAAAGTTCATTTTTATGGCGTATATACATCAAAGATAATTAAATTTTGGAACTTTTTTTTTTATTCTCTAATTCACCGTGATGAGCCTTCAAAGTTCAAGTAAAAAACTATTTATATTCAATTTGTTTTTGATTGTAGTGTGTGCATTTTGGCTCGAAGGGATACAGAAACTTGTTTTTCAGACGATTCAGATAAGCTATTTAAAATTCGAGATGATATTTGAATAGCCAGTGTTCTACTTAATCTTTTGTTATTCATATGTTATTTTGAAAAATGTATGGTTTTCTGATGAAGTACCTGAAACTTAACCTCTATTTTCTCTTGCATTTATCGAGCAAACAGAATTAAAATTTCGAAAAAATTATTGGCNTTGTGTTGTTGGAGAGATTCACTACTACCAAAAAAAACTAAATCAATGCCTATTAATTATATTATGAATATTTATATGCAATGGGTGAGATCAAGAGTCCTACCTAGGGTTTTTACGAGTGGGTCGTTGGAAAATGTATAAAGTCATGATTTTCAATTTCAATAATGATATCAAGGAGTCGAAAAAGCCTACATTCCAAGATTGTTTGCAGGATGCATTGATAAGATTCAATCCTATAATTATATGATGATCCTTATCATCTGGTCTGAAAGTCTTTGAAATCATGACCTAGGAGTGTGTTATTGTCTATTGAAATTTTGACATTTATCTTTTAAAACGTTTAACTAAAGTTCCTATAGGCAGTCGATATCTTTATGAACTAGAATTCTATGGGACCTGTATTTAGAATTTTTGAATAACGGGCTTGTGTTAGTTATAAAATACCAAAATTCGTAAGATAAATTCCCAAAAATTTGAATTTTTTCTGAGTGTCGAAAAAAATAATAAATGTTTTATGGTCTAGCGCTCAAACAATCAATATTTTGGCGATAGTTTTATACGTTTCCATAAAATTACTTGAGATCGTTGGTACCATTTGAAAAATGTCATCCAATGGACCATGAATGTCAAAATAAATTTTCAAATCGTGATCCAGGAGTTAAAAATGATATCGTAAATCGGAACAGTTATTTTCTTCTAAATTAGCTCGATAATCGTTAACATTGCTTAAAAATAGTTTTGTATGTCACATGGTAAAAAATACGTTTTCCGTTGCCAAAATAGCAAAAAATGGTCTTTTTCGGCACATTCAAGAATTTTTAGGATTAAAAAGCGAAAACGGAACAAGCTATTTTTTTTTTGCTTTTCTATTATTATTATAAAATTATGTGTGAGGTTTGGATTATTTTTCTAAAAAAGAACGAAAAAAAATACGGACTTTTAAAAAAAAATTGCTTCCGGTTAACCTCATTAAACCGGTTGGTTCACATGCGATCATAAAAATGTACAGCAAAAGTTGTCCAAAGATTATTGAAACTATCATTTCAGAAATTTCTATGATATTTTATGTATCAATAAAAGTCTGTCTGGCCATAAAACCCCTTTAACCCGTGTGAGCTTATATATAAAAAAGTTCCGCCCAGGCCACAGAGCCCACAATGTGCGCTCTACTTTGGGAATTGATTGTTTAACAGAAGCTTAATTGCAGTTGGAATTTGAATTTTTCACATCGAATAAGGAAGTTGAGAGGGTAATTTTCGCGTCCGAAATTTTATATTCTAGAATTTCAATTGTTTTAGTTCTAGAAAATATAGTGAGGAAAAAGAAGTATATCTATATCACGTGATCGGGTCACAGTTGTCTTCACAAGTGACTTTCCTCGGAAACGTGCACAAGTATCTGCCTACGTCATCGTTTGTCCGCTTTGATTATATCTTATACGATCAAAAGTAATTTATAAATAAGTGCAAAAAATTTTGATGGAAAAAATCATGCTTTTCGATTAAATGTTTATTTTTCCCTATAAAAGCAGATTTATTACACTTTTATCATTATTGTCAGTTAATATTGGTAAGTGAAGTACAACTGTTTGACAGCTTTTGAAACTTAAATTCACTTTTATAATAATTTATTTTTCATGGGATACTTGAGTTGAAAATTTAAGAAATTTCACTTCCGAAAAAAAATATCTGCCCTAGATACCAATAAATTTTTATTTAAGCTATGCATGCAACAAAACGCTTCCTAAAACTGGCTTATTTCACCACTTGCATTTTATGTTTTAGGTTCCTGAAATAATTTTTCAGAGTTAGTGAACATAGGGCGAAAATCCTTGTAAATCATCAACACCCGTAATCTGAACCAAACATTCGAAAAAATTTCAATATTTTTTCGGCACTTGAATCAAAATTCTTATAATGTGTTTTGAAGGAAAAGATTCTACGATCCCGTTTTTTGCCGTTTTGAATGATTTTAGGTATTGCTAGAGCCACAATTGTGGCTCTGTGCTCACAGAGGGTTAAAAGTAGTTTTAGCTCACCCCACAGTTTGTCCTACATGCCATTTGACAAAATAATGTTATTGCAAAAAAATGTTAAGTAATGATGATTTGTAGATCGAAATAACTACTCATTTTTCGATGAACGTTATCTCAATTCAACGTATAACCGAAATTAGTGATAATTGACCCATTTGTCTGTCAATCATTTTCTCGGACTTTGAGATCCGGTCTCAAAAGAAGGAGCCCAATATTATCTCGAACTTGTAATTAGCTTTTGAATAAAAATATTAGTAAATATAACAAGTACAAGTACTCTAGTTTTCAGAGCTGGAAAGTTTTCTGAATAACTCCATTAAATCAGAAAATGATAATTGTAATCGCGCTCAAAGCTCATACTATAATAGTAGTTCTATTGACGGGCATCTATAGACATTTCATAAATTGTTGCAAATGTTTTGTATTTTGACAGCGACTAAAAATATAACTGTAATAATAAAATGTATTGTAGATCATTATATCATGTGACAAACTGGGTATTGCTAAAAGCATTTCTCTCGGAAATATGACACGCGTGGCACGTGGTGAGTAATTAAAACCGATAGATCCCCGCAATTATAAGAAACGAAAATAAAATTTGAACCTTTAAGTGTCAAATGACAAATAGTATGTTCCAGGGGTCAAACACTTCGATACTTGAACATAATTCCCTACTACAACATCGTATATCAAACTATTTATTCGTATTAAGGGGGTTCTGAATGTAAATTGCTGGGTATTTGTAACCACTTTTCAAAGTCTGTAACTTGTTGGATTTAATGATCAAACGTGATGAAAATGAAAAAATATATTGTTCTGTAAACATCTTTTCATAATTTTTATAAACCCAAAATTTTTTTCTCGAATAGTAACAAAATCGTAAATCATATTACGGAAATTAGTTTTAAGAAATGCACATTTTTGCCCAGCAGTCAAAAAATCAGAGCAGTAATATACGACATTAGTTGAACTTACAAATAATAACCGGAAACATACAGTCGACCAAACGACGGTAAAGAGTAATTAGTTTACGTTCAGGTTGATTCGTTAAAATGAAAAAGACTTTCGGTAAACAGTTTCAAAATCTCTCTTATATATCATAAAAATGGATTTTTATTAAGCGAAAATATTAAGCGATAAAATGCTTACAAACGGAACGGTATGGAATCTGTTCATTTCTTTTCATCACAAATACTGGCGCGCACTGCTGTATTATGAAAAGTAGCGTGTTAATTACGATACAAATAATAAAAGGCCGGAGTTTCCTTCAATAAGGGGATGCCGCTTTTAATACACGTTTTCATTATCAGTTTTTCACAGAGATATATTTTATGATACTGTTTATTAATATCTTCTTTATCGCGAATTTTGGATGAAAACTTCAAAAAAATAGACTTTTAACGTCGGTATAAAGATTTTCATCAAGTTCATAATAGATTCTGTCAAAGACCCGATTTACCCATTACATCGATATGTTTAATTAAATTTATCAAAAAAGAAAGCTTTATTTGTGCATGCAAATTGACATGCAGAAACCCCTTGAGGGTCGTGAACAGCATTTTGGCGGACTGGCCTCAATTTTAATTTAACGAATAATTAGTTGGTTCATACAATGACATATAGTTACAAATTAACAAAGTTAAACAACTATTTAAAGCTGGTCTCAGATTTGAAATATGATATCTTCGATTCGCGCTTACAAAACAATTATTCATATCGCCGCGCGTTCAAAATATATGCAGTAAAATGTGAAAAATATTGCTATTAGCTGAAACTCAAAATCTCCCCTATGTTCTACGACTTGGTCGATTCTGGTCGTCTTGGTCGGCTTTATTTGGGTTAAATTGCCGTTCAATTCTTTCGAAAAAATAATTTTTTGAAAAATATTTTTTTTTCATTTTTTGAATTTCATAAAAATCACTTGTGAAAAAATTATTCTTTCTATAGAGACGCAGAAAGAATAAACTTATATCAAAATAACCAGCAAAGACGCACTAAGAATCGTAGGCTTTTAATTTAGCAATTTCGAGGCCTACGATTGCTAAATTAAAGATGACGAAATACTTGCGAAAATTTCTGCTTCAAAAAGTTTTTTACTTTTAACACATTACCTGAAGATGAATAAATTAAAATTCGAGAAGCTTGTTAAAAAATCTAGTTTTTACTATTTTAAAATCAATTATATCAAAAAGAATCCTCGAATGACTTTCCTAAAAAAATGGTTTCCTCAGAATTTTGATATTATGTATCGTTTTCACACAATTAATTTTTTAAGAAAATATAGGCGAAAATTCTTAAAAAAAAGTAGGAAAAACTAACTTTCGAACGGATATCGTTATAAATTTAACAAATGTTTTGGAAATAAAATTGCAAACTCTATGAACATATTTTGATTGTAGGTCTGTGACGCATGTTATTTTTTGCCTTCAGTAGTCAAGGGTCTGAGGAGGTTTAAAAAATACTTAGAAAAAATGTTGGGTTCTTACCTACACTTAAATATCACACCGTATCATTTGGAGGCATTTGATGCCTCTTGAGCCTTATTTTAAGCGACAAAATCCCCCTTAAAGAATGTTTGAAAACAAAAATATTAAACGTTTGCAAAAATGACACTTTTATTGAAGATAAAAAAATAAACAAAAATTTTCACAATTTTTCTTTCATAAATCCCTCCGAAAAAATGTACCAATCTGCCACATCGCTGCTACCCCCTTAAAACTTTATAAAAACAAGAATGAAAAAAAACTTTTCAGCGCGTATATTTTATCATTCATTATTTTTTAGGAACCCACAAACCAAAGTCAGCATTTTATCTTGAAAATTTTAGGTCCAGCGAAAAAATAGTTTATTACGCTTTTATTTTCGCGGGATATTTTAATTTCTCAAGCCCCTAAAGAAGCAGATTCTGGAATTCACAATAGTTTAGTTACTGTAGTTACTAATTACAGTAAATACGCATTAAGTGCAGTCAATTACTAGTCATGATTCTGCAATCAGCTTCTTAAACAGAAGTCTCTTTAAATTAGTTTTATTCGAAAATTTCAATATTTAATTTTGATAATGAAGTTGGCGTCAATTAACTTTGCATGGCGAAGAAATAGACAAATAAACATTTTCCCTTAATTATGGAGATGAATAACAGCAAAGTCGCATATAATTCTCTTATAAATATGGGTATTTGCAAGTATTTAGAAATGCCAACAACTGAAAAACGGCGAAATGCTAGTATTTTAAATTTAGTAAATTTCTGGACTTTTACGCGTGAAAATTCGGAGGAAAAGATAAGCCAAACTGATCAGCTAAGAGAACTCAGAGATATTCCTTTAGAAATAAGACCTGATGGTCCATTAGACACTGGATTTTTACTTCCTGATAGTCCGAAAACGAAAATCGTATCTTCTCACTAAGTACTTATTGGATCGAATATTTTTTTTTGCAAAATGATCCTCGGGCATCTGGCTTGAATCTGACCGGTGCAAAATTTTTAAATTTATTTGAGTTCGAAAGATAAACAAATTATTAAAAACGAACCAGTATTAAATCATAAAATGTTCCTAGGTCAGATTCAAGATAGATGTCTAAGGATCATTTTGCACAAAAAAATTATTCGATCCGATGAGTACTTAGTGAGAAGATGTAATTTTCGTTTTCGGACTTTGAAGGCGCCGCCTGGCCGAACTTGAGTTCAAACATAAAAAATAATATTTCTATTGTAATTTTTTACCCGAATTAGTTTGGTCCCAACTTTTAAGAAAATTTTGTGAACCGTAAGGGAGTTGTCGGTGAATTTTATTTATCAAATTTTATCATAAAAATTTCTAAAATATGACCAGAATTCTGACAAAGCAAAAACAGGGGCCCATTGGTCCGAAATTATTACTCCATGATATTCCTTCAAAAATAAAATTTCGGTAAAAATTGTAAAATACAGGTCATTTTTAAACCCACAACCCCCTTAAAAAAATTGCAAAAAATAACGATCTATTACACGTTACTGTCTGTCACCCGGGATTCATTCAAAGAAGTTATTCTTGAAAACATTTGTTATTTGAAGTTTATTGTTGAAATCGCAAAAAAAAAGTTTAGTGAAACAAAAAAACTACAGAATTAAAAAATGCGTAAGAAAGTTTTAAATTTACAAAAAAGGTGGTCAAATCGTATCGAAAGAAACCGAAGAATAATCAAGAGCAAGATTTTAGAAAGCTTAATAATTAAAGTTTTAAATGATTTTCAGTGCTTAGGACAATTAGGGAGGTACTCATCTAACCTCTGGAGCATATTATTTGATACGACAAAATTAGACCATTGGGGTCAAATTTAATGAGGTCAAATAACGTTTGATTATAATGATTCGAAGTTAAAAATAATCGTATTTCAACATTAAAAAATCCTTAATACAGGATGAGTTTATTGTGAGGCCGTGAGAATGATCTTTTAAAGCGCTGAATATTCTTACATTTCCACGGCCGCACTTAAAATCAACTTATATAAAAAATTTAGAAAAAACGAAACTTTCCTAATGAGACCTCAAATTTTGTTTTAATTTTTCCAGAAATTATACGAGTATGATTATTACCTTGAGTGCAGATACCCTACTTGCGCTTAGTTTAAATTATTGATGTAAATAACAAAACATTTAGTTTTATCGACTTGCAAATGAGTTAAATACAAACTTGCGTTTTGTAAGGCATTGATAGTTGAACTTGAAGTTTTACTGCTATTTTAGATAGTGCATGAAAAAATCAGAAATTTTATTTGTTATTTTGGCCAATTTTTTCAAGGGATATATTTTTAAATATGGAATTTGACCCTTCAAAATATTTCATATTTTTGGGGACTTATTTCATCAAAATTTCGTTTGATTTTTTAAATTTGAAAGAATGCTCGGGATATTGATAAGGATTGTGTCAGAGGTCAATTCACCGCCTACACCGGTTAACAAACCTTGCAATTGCATTCTCAATAAACGTTCCAGAAAATGAATTCTTCGAAATTTATTAAACCTATATTATGGAACTCAGGACTTTATCTAGGAATGTGACAGTTGTAAAAATTAGTTAAAAAATAGAAAAAATCAATATAAATAGGAAAATATTCTGATGCTTCGGAAACTTATAATTTAAAGATGGAGCGCAATTTTTTAATTCGTGAAATTTCAGCAAGCTCGTCTGTGAAAGAAATTATTAATGTGTTGAACACCAGAAAGCAGATTAAAGCAACAAAACGTAATCCAAAAACGACGGAAAGTATCATTTCTAAATGTTCCATTATCGAGAACTCATAAATATTTACAAGAGATAAAAAACATCGTATTGCCATTATTTTTTTTAAATTAAATTTGATTATTTGCAAAATATTTTTTGGAATTTTTGATGGCGTAAATTTTTTGGAAAAAAATAGTGAAATTGGTTCTTGAGAAATTTTTTTATCGGAAATTAAAAAAATTTTACGAAAGAATTTAATTTTCCCAATAAATAGGTCTTTTAATCATTGTTTTTTATTTCATAAATGCAACAAAAATCGTATTACCCAATTATTTGGCCTAAAAAATTTGAACAATATTTTGAACATATTTTTTTTTGGAATTTTTTTGTTGTGTAAGTACAAAAACAAATTCCATGATTAAAATACCTTCACCCAATAAATAATCAATTTATACAAAATTACATTTAAAAAGATCCCGAGACGTCTTTTCTATCTTTTTATTTAGTTTTTGATAGGTAAAAATATAGATCAAATCTGTCAGGATCTCTTTTGATATACTTGAAGAAAAACAAAATAATGCTGTTAGTCGTTCTGATATTAGTCTGTTGCTATAACCCGTAATACGGTGTCCAAATCGTAAATTCCAGAGCGTAAATTAACATTGTGAGCTTTAATTATTTTTTTTTGATTTTAGAGATTCAAAATGTGAGTGGAATGTTAGTATCGTGAAATTTTTTATCATTTCGAACTGAAAAAGAGACAGGAAAGAATATTTGTAAATGATTTATTTTTTCATCATTGACCGCCAAATTCTTGTTCTAATTGAAGAAGTTTTCGACTCATTTTTGGTTTATTAGAAGTTGGGTTATCACCAGTTTGCTCGAATATTTTATGACGATCTCGGAAGGCAAGTCGCGAAGGGTCGGGCTTGTTTTTTCGGATCACGGAATTTTCACTAGAAATTAATATGAGCATGAGTTAACCCCCAGCTGCGCACGATGTTCTATTACCGAACTGCACAAATGTGCTTTGAAACATATTTTGCGAAAATAATTATTTGCTTTTGAAATTATTATTGAATTCGAGAATATGAACAACGAATTCAATTATATTTTCTTTTGCATTCAAAATAAGACTGTCCTGATTACGTCATCAGATAAAATGAAATAATTCTAGAAATACTCAACTGACCAAAATTCGGTAATGGAAAAAATGCCTTCAAATAATCGATTTGTGGTCTGTGTTTCAAAACACAACGGCGCAGTTGGGGTTAACTTTTAAAATACTATTTTTTTGTGAAGTTTTTGGTATTGAAAGTAAAAATGGTAAAAGTTTTTTCTTGATTATGCGATTTTATGATCGAAATTTTTGCTACCGAATTTAAATAATTTGATATTTATTTATTTTTCGAAGTCTTGAA
>SCLH01000653.1:257111-275618 GCA_004367855.1 Oikopleura vanhoeffeni | reverse complement strand
ATAAAATAATTTTGGTGTAAATGAACCTTTTGGGCGTAAAAATAAAACTTTTACCATATTTAACGATTAACCACTAAAATTTATTGATTGATTCTTTGCATTAATTTTTTGTGATTTTCATTTTTATAGCATTTTTCTTTATTTGAAAGGCAACATTGCCCTTTAAAAAATAATAAGGTTAGTTTATTGTCAGCCATGCTGCAATGGCCCATGCACAAACCTTTCTTTTAGATCCTGTTGGATTAGAATTCTTGAAATAACTGAAAAATGCGTCAATTTTCAACCCTCAAAACTTTCCTTTTGAAGTTAAAAAAATTTACCGTTTTACTGAATCTCTTTCTCGCATCATTTTATCTCTCGGGTCATTATAGAACTCCTGCGCGCCAATGACCCCTGGACCAGCAGCAGATTCGTTCAGATCAGGACTAGATTCTTGACTTCTCGATTCTTGAAAAGTATCTTGGGCTACTGTGGGCTTATGCTGAGCTACAGGTTGAGACGGTTGGTAACTTTTGGGGTTGAAACTTGATAAAGGACGCTTATTTTTCTGCTGATATTGTTGGAAATTTGATGTCAGCGGGGTATATGAAGATGTCGGACGTGGTGCAGATGGAGGCGGCCGAGCCTAAATTATTTATTTGAACAATGTGGCAAATGTTTTTAACCCGCTCGCAATTTTTTGTGAAAGTTCCGCTCGCACTTTTTTGGACGTATTCGTCCAACTTTAAAAAATTCATATTCTATATCGAAGATTATCCTTTCTCCTGCTTTTTCACTCACGCGTCATAACTGTGACGAAAGAGATCGTGACAAATCAAATAACACGATTGTCGAAATAAGATGACAATCGTGTGATTTGATTGGCCACAATATTTTCTGACATCACAGTTATGACACGGAGTGCGGAAGCAGGAGGAAAGATATATCGAAGATTATACTTGCGCGTTGCTGAGAATGCCACCGTCACAACTGTGACGTCATAAATGATAGTGACCGATCAAATCACACGAGTGTCAACTTATTTCAAGAATCGTGTGATTTGGTTGGTCACTAAGATTTCTGACGTCAAAGTTATGACGGTGGCATTCTCAGCAACGCACAAGTATAAAATTCTATATAACTGAAAATTGCATATATTTTTTACTTAAAAACTAGTTCAGCCTTGATCAATAATTCATTTTCAATTTATCATGTACAAATTATTTTTAGTGTATTATAATTATGTTTGAAAATTACTGTTTTTCTAAATATCTCGAGAGAAAATTTTCAAAAATATATATTTTTGAATAATTCTTAGTTTATACTAATTGAGTAAAATTGATAGTTTGGTTGGATTTCTGAAAAGGGACCATTGTAAAAAGCTTATATTTTCGTCGAAAAATTGCGAGAGGATATTTGATAATTTTTTATCTCATTTTCTTCATAGAACTTTATAAAAAAAATATTTCTTTGATTTTTGATCGTATTTTATCATTGTTAAAATGATAAAATTGAGATGAAGGTATATTTAGCATAGATTTTTTAACTGCATTAAAAAATGCAATAACATGTTTTTTTCAATTTGTGTTCTTTTTTTTTGTCTTCAAAATCGTTTATTTTACGACTTGAATTTTAAAATTATTAAATGTCAGAATTAAACCTTAAATATTTTAGGTTTATTTTCTACTTTCCATGCTAAAGTTACCGTCGCCTAAAAATTAACACGAATGTGACAATAAAAGATATAATTTTATAGTTCAACCTGTTTTAAAGTCATTAAATTAAATGCAATATCGAACTGAAAAATGAATTGAGCATATTTTTTACAAAATTCCCAAATGATATTATACCGTATAATTCATACGCGTCTGCGTACGGCCCGACGAGAAACTACACTACTTTAAAAGCATGTGGCATATTTTCAGGGTCGTTTCAGTAAATAGAGTCATTTTTTCGAAATAAATTTCTCGAAGTTTTTGATACCGTTCTTTCAAACTTTCCTGGATAAAACTAGGAATTTAATGATAACACTTTAGGTTTAAACCTTTCCTATTGCAAATTCAAAGAAAAACATACATATTTATTTTATTTTGAATGTACAAATGTAAAATTTGTTTGTTAAATTTTGGGAGGTATACAAATTATCTAGTCATGGACTAGCAAATATTTTGAAAGAACAGAAAATTCGGTTATAATTTCTGTAGCTCCCGAAAGAACAGAAATGATCTCCCAAATTGGCGACCTAGAGCTTGAAAGTAGCGTTTGAATCAAAGTACACTATAGCTTTTTAAAACCTGCATCTTACCCTCATCGTCACTTTTTTATCGATTGACGTCCATCTTTTGGGGCCCTGTATGTTTTTTAATAAGTTCCAAAATATAATTTACTTACTTGATGATAAGAAGAAGGTTTGTCACGAGTAAGTTGCTCTTCTAAGGCCTCTCTTTCCCGCTCTAACCTATCATCAGCGTCACGTTGCACCTGAAAAAAATTGAAAATTTTGTCTGGAAAATATTTTCCATCACCAAAATTTTATTTTCAAACAGTGGAGGATACATACATATCTTTCGCATCAATTTTTTTTAAGTAAATTGTATAAAAATACAAATTTTTTTATACAGTTTGTCATATTTTTGCCCATATGCTAAAGATTTTGCAGAAATATGGTTGACACCGCTGACACCAAAAATGTGACATACTGTAGAAATTTTTTATGTTGCAATTTTAAAGTAAAATAATGGGTGCGAAAAATACATTCTCCGTCGAAAACACCAGATCTTTTAAAGAAATATCAAGTTAAAAATCCGATATTTTCAAACTGTCACCACGTTTTTTTTATCTCATACCCTCATTCGCTCCTCAATACTTGGGCGAAGGCGTTTCTAATAAGAGAAAGTGTACGTTATAAGTGTCTATAAAGTATTTGGATTCAAAGAGGCAAAGTATAACTCCAATTTTCGGAAGATCAATTTATAAAAATAATTTTAGAATAGTACAATAAAAACATCGTAATAATGCGGAGTATACATTTTTGAAGAGTTTTTAATGCCTATATTTTGCTATGAAAGGCGCAAATCACCAGTTCAAGTATAGTACAAATTTACAAAAGATTACATTTTTCGATTTAATTTCTATTTTTTGCCTAACTTGTAAAACCGGTTGGCTGAGGGTTATAAAAATCAATCCAAAATTTGTATTTTTGCGTCATTAGATTCTATAATATAAATCAATTGCACTCGTTGTTTATCCGGTCGCGTAACATTTTTGCGCCTAACCATTTTTTGATAGCAGAATATAGAAGAAAAATAGTTTAGTCGCTTTTTTTTTTAGGTTGCTCACCATGATTTCGACTGGGAGAACTAGACAAGATAGCGACAAATAGTTTTCTGCACGTGAAACCTTGGAAAAAAATTTTTTGGCTTCCTAGGTTGATCACGTGACCGGAAATCAGTCATCGAAATTGCTCAAAATGACCGAAAACCGGTTTTTTTGCTATTACCGTGAACCGGTAATCATCGGAGAAAAGAAAAAAATCCTGCATTTCAAATTCGGTTAAGATTAAGATGCAAAAAACCGTTTGTCGCTATCTAGTCTAGTTCTCTCAGAACAGATACCCTTAGGTGGAGCAACCTAAAAAAAAAGCGACCTTACCAAAAGTTATATTTTTTTTTCTTCTATCTTTTGCTATATCAAACAATGGGTCGAAAATTCTACCTATTGGATAAAAAACGGGTGCAATAAAAAATTTTTTGTGACAAAAATATAAATTTTGGCTAACTTTTTATAGTCTTAACCACATTTGTCAATGCAAAAATAATAATCTAAAAATAAAACGTTTCATAATTTTTTTTACTAGTACGTCTGATTTTGACCTACGAACTTTTCATAAAAAACGGCAAATCATGTGTACTCCGCAGTTTTGGGGGGATTTTTTATTTAAATTTTTTGGCCGTGCTGCATCTGCATTATCGCCGCAATATTTTTTGTTAATAATCATAATCGAAGAATTTTGCCTCTTTTTACCCGAATTAAAAAAAAATTACCGGTTTTTTGATATTATTAATTGGAATTTCAGGTGCATATGGATGTTTATGTTCAAGAGGATCGTCTATAGCAGCTTGTATTGAATTTTCAACTTCCCTAAATATTTTTGTTTAAAACGAAAATTTCAACATTTTCACAAACCTCATTTTTTCTTGTTCCGACAGCCATTTCCTACGTTGAGCTAATTTTTCTTCGACGTCATTAACTTGAAAAACAGTTATGGATAAATTGTCTTACAAATTTGTTTCAATAACTTACCAGCACTTTTTTGAGCTCTATCTTCAATCCGTTGAGCATCAGCTAATCTGCGAGACTCAGCTCTTTTTTCTCGCTCATCGGCTTCTCTTTGGATTTGTTCTTCTCTGTCCTGAGCTTTTCGACGGTCAATTTCGATTTTTTGATTTTGTTTTTCGCGTTCTAAATAACATTTTTAGAGTAGAGGCCTTTTCAAAGTAACCGCTAAAATTTTNATTTTCAGGGTCGTTTCAGTAAATAGAGTCATTTTTTCGAAATAAATTTCTCGAAGTTTTTGATACCGTTCTTTCAAACTTTCCTGGATAAAACTAGGAATTTAATGATAACACTTTAGGTTTAAACCTTTCCTATTGCAAATTCAAAGAAAAACATACATATTTATTTTATTTTGAATGTACAAATGTAAAATTTGTTTGTTAAATTTTGGGAGGTATACAAATTATCTAGTCATGGACTAGCAAATATTTTGAAAGAACAGAAAATTCGGTTATAATTTCTGTAGCTCCCGAAAGAACAGAAATGATCTCCCAAATTGGCGACCTAGAGCTTGAAAGTAGCGTTTGAATCAAAGTACACTATAAGCTTTAAAACCTGCATCTTACCCTCATCGTCACTTTTTTATCGATTGACGTCCATCTTTTGGGCCCTGTATGTTTTAATAAGTTCCAAAAATATAATTTACTTACTTGATGATAAGAAGAAGGTTTGTCACGAGTAAGTTGCTCTTCTAAGGCCTCTCTTTCGCGCTCTAACCTATCATCAGCGTCACGTTGCACCTAAAAAAAATTGAAAATTTTGTCTGGAAAATATTTTCCATCACCAAAATTTTATTTTCAAACAGTGGAGGATACATACATATCTTCGCAATCAATTTTTTTAAGTAAATTGTTAAAAATACAAATTTTTTTATACAGTTTGTCATATTTTTGCCCATATGCTAAAGATTTTGCAGAAATATGGTTGACACCGCTGACACCAAAAATGTGACATACTGTAGAAATTTTTTATGTTGCAATTTAAAGTAAAATAATGGGTGCGAAAAATACATTCTCCGTCGAAAACACCAGATCTTTTAAAGAAATATCAAGTTAAAAAATCCGATATTTTCAAACTGTCACCACGTTTTTTTATCTCATACCCTCATTCGCTCCTCAATACTTGGGCGAAGGCGTTTCTAATAAGAGAAAGTGTACCGTTATAAGTGTCTATAAAGATTTGGATTCAAAGAGGCAAGTATAACTCCAATTTTTCGGAAGATCAATTATAAAAATAATTTAGAATAGTACAATAAAAACATCGTATAATGCGGAGTATACATTTTGAAGAGTTTTTAATGCCTATATTTTGCTATGAAAGGCGCAAATCACCAGTTCAAGGTATAGTACAAATTTACAAAATGTTACATTTTTTTCGATTTAATTTTATATTTTTGCCTAACTTTGTAAAACCGGTTGGCTGAGGTTATAAAAATCAATCAAAAATTTGTATTTTTGCGTCATTAGATTCTATAATATAAAAATCAATTGCACTCGTTGTTTATCCGTCGCGTAACATTTTTGCGCCTACCATTTGATAGCAGAATATGAAGAAAAATGTTACCAAAATGTATATTTTTTTCTTCTATCTTTTGCTATCAAACAATGGGTCGAAAATTCTACCTATTGGATAAAAAACGGGTGCAATAAAAAATCTTTGTGACAAAAATATAAATTTGGCTAACTTTTTATAGTCTTAACCACATTTGTCAATGCAAAATAATAATCTAAAAATAAACGTTTCATATTTTTTTTACTAGTAGTCTGATTTTGACCTACGAACTTTCATATAAAACGGCAAATAATGTGTACTCCGCAGTTTGGGGATTTTTTATTAAATTTTGGCCGTGCTGCATCTGCATTATCGCCGCAATATTTTTTGTTAATAATCATAATTGAAGAATTTTTGCTCTTTTTACCCGAATTAAAAAAAATTACCGGTTTTTTGATATTATTAATTGGAATTTCAGGTGCATATGGATGTTTATGTTCAAGGGATCGTCTATAGCAGCTTTGTATTGAATTTTCAACTTCCCTAAATATTTGTTTAAAACGAAATTTCAACATTTCACAAACCTCATTTTTTCTTGTTCGACAGCATTTCCTACGTTGAGCTAATTTTCTTCACGTCATTAACTTGAAAAACAGTTATGGATAAATTGTCTACAAATTTGTTCAATAACTTACCAGCACTTTTTTGAGCTCTATCTTCAATCCTTTGAGCATCAGCTAATCTGCGAGACTCAGCTCTTTTTTCTCGCTCATCGGCTTCTCTTTGGATTGTTCTCTCTGTCCTGAGCTTTTCGACGGTCAATTTCGATTTTTTGATTTTGTTTTCGCGTTTCTAAATAACATTTTTAGAGTAGAGGCCTTTTCAAATAAAACCGCTAAAATTTTACAGTAGAGTGTATTTAAACGGAAAGTTTAAGCGATGGATTTAGGTCAAAAAATCCTGCTAGCTTGCATTTAAAGATGCAGTTTTGGGATGCAAACTGTCCACCACGTTTTAACGGATAATTTGAATGGTCCAAATGCCCGTTTAAACGCACGCTTGCAGGACTTTTTGAACAACATCCACTCTTAAAAGCTGTCCGTTTAAATACACTCTACTGTACCAGTTACAGCTAATCAGGATACAACTACCAACTTTTTGCATATGCTAAGGTAGTTTTTTTTTTAGACGCGACAGATTTGACTTTTTACCACTTCGTCATTATGAAAAATCTTAAGAAAACTTAATTTTCGGATTTTTATTTTTCAGCCATTAGTCTTAGAATTTTTTCTAGTTTCGTATGATACCCATAGTGGGTAATTTCCGGTCATTTGAAAATCTCGAATTTAAAAAAATTCGAAAATTAAAAAAAAAATTCTGGCCTAAACTTTTTAAGTTTCCAGTTGAATGCAAACAAACGTTTTGTGATATCTCATACGGTTCGTCTGTGGTGAAAAGTCAAATATGTCGCGTCTAAAAAAACAACTTAGGGTAGTTTTTTTTATAAAGGACACCACCCTACTCATGACGATTACGGGAAAACTGTTGATAATACCGTGAAACGTTTTTTTGCATTCAACTGCCAACTAAAAAAGCTCCATCGAGAAATTTTATTAAGTTGATTTGACATCCGGTTCACGGGATATAAACCGGAATGTATTTCTTTGGTAGGTTCGAATCTCGATGGGCCCAAAATTTTTTATCATAAAATCAGCCGGAAACTTAAATGTTTATGTTTGTTCATTCTTATATCACGATTGTCTACACATTTATTGCTTGAACTATATTTTTGATGAATTCCTGGAAGAAACAAAAGAGTTTCGATTTTTTCTCAAATTTTATACTGAAAATGCCTATATAATAGATCTCCGGTTACCGGTGAACCGGTAGTCCGATGAAAAAGGGAAAATTTTTCCATTGGTCTTTTTTAGTTGGCAGTTGAATGCAAAAAACTGTTTCTCGATATCGCCTAAGGTTTTCCCGTAATCGTCATGACAGGGGGTGGTTGTCCTAAAAAGAAATTACCTTTAAAAGGGAAATTTTCGAAAGTGAAAATAACAACACAAAAATACAAACTTTTATATGCGTCCTTATAAAGTCACCGTCGACATTATGGTATTTTATCTCGGTGAGATACCTCGGAACTGGCACATACGATATTTTTGAAATTATGGATCAGCATACAACTTTCAAAAAAACATGACACTGCAGAGCCGGATTTTTAGATTTCCGGATTTTACCGGACATTTACCAAAAATTACCGGTTATTCGACAGAAAAAACATCAAAGATTACCGATATAAAAAATCGGAAACCGGAAAACTGGCTCTGCAGTGACAAGAAGCTTTAAAAATTATATTATGAACCAAAATTTAAAAATGATCGTATATACCAGTATCGATCTAACTAAAATAAAATACACTTGTTAAAAATCGTACCTTCGTATTATTTGCCATTGTTTTAAGGGGGGGTTCATGTCTGATTTGCAATTTTGCTGGGCTAGTTTAGGAAAATCTGAAGCTTTAGCAATAATTCCAAAAATGCTTATTTGTAGACCTAGCCTTTATTACCATGCATCAAAATAAGTTGACATTAGCAAACTAAGAATAGTAGGAGAGCGATTTGTATTTCGATCGCCGAATTTTTTTTAGCGGTCCAATAAACCGACGATTTTTGGTCGTTTTTCACGATTTTAAGCTCCAAAATCTATCTCCTCCGAGGTTTTATTTTAAAATATAGGTCCACATTTTAAGATTCATAAGAGCCATTTTTTGAAATTTGTATTCAGACTTTAAAATATGCTTTTCCGAAAAAATTTCAAAAAAAATGTGCTTTCATTTTTTTCGAAAGTAGGCTCAAACGAAAGCCATGTAAACACTGCAGATAATGTTGGCTTACTGACGTAAACGTCAAGCCGATATTTTGAAGTTTTAGTTCGCAAATTTTTTGGATTTTATTGATTATTGGATCGGAAATACATTTTGTAGACATCTCGGAGCAATTTGGTGCACTCCAATTGCCTCTGAGTCTTCATAAAATCAGACATGAAGAGTTCATTGAACACCCCCTTAAATTATGACCATTTTCAACAAATTATTTATACACTTTTTCAATTTTGTAATTATTTTTTCGCATTTTTTTACCTCTTTTGAGTTTAGCATCAAATTCTTTTCGACGCCTATCTTCATCCTGCCTTCTCTTATCTTCTTCAGCTTTCCATTGTTTGAGCTCTTCCTGTTGCTCAGCTAGCTGTTTACGCTCTAGTTCCATCCGGTCCTTTTCTTCGCGGATTTCTCTCTGAAAATATATTTTCAAAATGGAGCTCAAATTAAGTTATATCATACTGCATATAAGTTATATGACACCACTCATATCAGAATTCAAATTTGAAAAATTGTTTTGGAGCTGTGTATTTTTGCATCAAGCAAAAAATAGCACCGCCAAATTTCATATCACTAAAAAAAAATCTTCAAATTTTTTCAATTTGTTTTTATTGCGGCGGTATCTTTATCATGAATTATTTCCTAATTAAATAAAGAACAAAAACGAGTACGTAGTAAAAGAATAACAATTTTTTTCTTTTTTTTGTGCGATATCATAATTACAAATAACCATGATAAAGATACATCGGTTTTCATTTAGATACATGCAAACGGAGTTTGAGATAATTCGGAATCGGTACATACGAACATATTTATGAAACTAACAGGAAAGGGTCCGAATATGTTAGAGCAGTTTCAAAATCGAAAAACGGCTCTGCAGCGCAACGCACAATAAAAAGTTATATTATTACCCGAAATATCATAAAGATCGTATGAGCCGATTACGACTTATCTCAAACTCCGTTTGCATGTATCTAAATGAAACGGACCATAGCTTGTCCTTTTTTTATAAAATTATCTCTTTTCCAATTTTTCTGATTAAAAATTTACTTTTATTTAGGTTTTTAGCTTTTTAGAGATAAATTAAAATTAATTTTCTATAATTTGTGTAACTTTTTTCAATTTTTTTATAGTCAAATTTTCTAGGAAACTTTAAAAATCACTATTTTTCTTACCCGTTCGTCTTCGATTCGTTTTCTTGCTTCATCTTCTTCTTTTCGAATCTTTGCATCTTGCTGTAGCTTTAAAAGTGCTTTTTGTTGTTGTTCCTGTTTGATCATATGCTGTTCATTTTCCTTGATATTCATTTTGCTTAATTTCTCGGCTGCAATTTGACCTTCTTCGTCTGTAGACGGCTTCGAATGATTAAGAGAATCTTGAGAAACCATTTTTAACAATCGGTCGCGATCTGGACGATCTGGAATGTTTGAAAATTCTTCTTCAGAGTAGGATTCGATCTCACTCGTTCCAGATGCCACTAACTCCTTATGGAGCTGACGACTGAACGCTTGCTCTCGAATAAGAGCTTTTAATCTGAATTTTTTTTTAAATATATTATTCTGGCATGAAATTAATCTGAAAATATAGGTGTCAAATTTCACATTTTTTATTTTTCCAAAGATGTACTTTGACACAGTAATTTGACACCAAAATACAATACCCGATAACAAGTTTCAAGGAGCATATTTTGGTTTCCAATTACATCAGAATAACCTTTTGTTGAATTTGCAAATCGCGTATGTATATCGAAGATCCTGCCTAGTCGTCGATTTATGTGAGATTAATACGATAGTGATTTCACATAAATCGACGACTAGGCAGAATCTTCGATATATCGAAAATGATGCCTATGCGTTGGATTTATCATGACGTCACAAGAAAAGACATACAGTATGTAACATTTTGCTCCTCTTTTTTCGTTTGATTGGTTCAATCGGAAAATACGTAGGTATTTGCCAAAATTGATCGTTCTCATTGCGGATAGCAAGTAATCCAAATTGGAAAAAGAGGAGCAAAAATGTTACATACTGTACAGGGTGTAAGATTTTTCCCCTCTTTTTCCAAACTGGTTACACTTGATTTCCGCCGTTTGATTGGTTGAATCTTAGAAAACCTACGTCTTCTTCAGATTCAACCAATCAAACGGCGGAAATCAAGTGTAACAGTTTGGAAAAAAGAAGGAAAAATCTTACACCCTGTAGTCCAATCACATCACAAGATTGTCGAGAATCCTGTGATTTCATTAGTAACTTTCTCTTCTTGTGGCGTCATGATAAACTTTCACGCATAGGCATCATTTTCGATATAAGCTTATAAGCATATCAATTACGGGGCCTCCTGGATTTTATTTGCCATTTCGGCCTTCTTATAACACCATAATGACAAAAAATCTCCAGGAGGCCCCGTAAACGATATATTTGCTGAGTTTAAAAAACATTTTATGTTATTTGAAACCGACATTAAAAAGCTACTCTGTGTCTTGGCCAAGCGGGCAGAATCGGAAATCCCGTTTTGTCCGCTAAATTTGTATGGTCGTTGAAATTATAGTCAAATTTCCCGTTTGTCCGCTTAGACTTACGTTTTTCGGATTTACAGAAAAAATTTTGTAAAAAAATATTTTTGGATTTCTTCATATTCAATTAATAAAAAATCGTGCTAAAGATACCTACTTGTTGAAAGATTATTTTGGAATATGGTGAACTTAATTTTATCTAAACAATTACCTCTCCTCTTCTAATGCTGATTTATTTGGTTTTTGTTCTAATTCTATAATTTCTTCATCTCTCATCATATCAAGCTGCTCTTGAATAAGTCGTTGCTGCGGATCTTCCCACATGCCCCCTTTATTTTTTCTACCAAGAGTTCCAGAGTTTGAGTTGAGCGTGCCACTTTTATTTCGTGATGATTGCTCTTTTTTTTCCTGATCAGATTCGCGTTGTTTTCGGGCGCCAGAGGACTTTTTGCGATCTCGTTCCTTGTCACGGCTTCGATATCGTTTTTCTCGGTCTTCTGAATATTTTTGATAAACACAAATTTTTAACGGTGTATTGATAATAAATTTGTTGAAAAAAGGATGTCTTTTGCATCAAAAAATAATTCCGAAAAGTAAAATTTTTTTTTTTTTTTAATGATTAATCATGGTAAACCAGTTTTCTAAGATAACCGACACGCCTCAAAAAAATTATCGCTATTATACATGTAAATGTGGTCTTTTTTCAATTACAATGGACGTTATGTTCTTTACCCAGGACTGGTTTATTTTTCACTTCAGCCTGCAGAATAACAATGAATTGAGAATTTCAGGGCAATTCTGTCGAATAAGGGGACTGATCGTAGTTTGAATAGAAGTGACAAACAACTCTTATTCCATTGTATGAAAATCCAATTTAGGCTGTCGTCTCTGGATTTGACCGAGAAAAAGTTGTTAAAAAAAATCGAAAAATTAACGAAAATTTTGAAAAATTATTTTTCAAATTTTTACAAAAAATTATTTATAATGCCCTTCTTAGATTATTGGCATGTCTTGGTCTCCGCAGGTGATAGCTGATAAAATTATATTGTTATTGAACTAAACCTAGAATGATTTTTAGACTTCGAAAAACGAAACTTTTTGTCGTTTTCTAGACTAAATTTCGACCGATTTTGTTTCCTAGCCAGTAACATTCATTTTGTTTAAATAATGATTTCTTACTTGATTTTGAATCTTTAGGATCATAAGTTTCATCACTGGATTGTTTCGAGTGTGCCGGTTGTCGCGGTGGGAAACTTTTGATTGAAACAATTTGTTCATCTTCTTGAGGAGGCAATGAATAGTCGGGCTGTTCCGCTTCAGGAGGGAGACAGTAATCGGGTTCCGCCGAAACGATCGTTTGCTGCAAAAGATATGCGGGTGGTAGAGGTAATTCGGGCTAAGAATTAAATTGAGCATTGATTTGAGCTCAGAAAATTACGATTTTTTTGTTATGATATTTATTAAGTTTGTTGTTGTGCCATTTACATAAATAAATTAAGGTTACAGTAGCTAAAGAAGGACCGATGCGTTTCAATATATGAAAATTATATAAAGGTACACACCGGCCGTTTTTATTTCTATCGTCGTTGTTTAAAAGCATTACAAGCAAATAAATACGAAAAAATATGATAAAATGAATTATTTTGTAATAAACGGTCAAATTACAAAATATTATTTGGTGTCTAATAACATTTAAAATGAAATACAAATCTATTATTAACTGCAGTCTATGAAAATCATTTCAAGAAATGTAATATGAGTCGAAAATTAGCAAAATATGAGTCAATTTATAAAATGAATCTTTTGGTGTCATTTCGATAATGAGAAGGAAGTTTTATTATTTTTCCTCGTCATGAAAAATTATTAAAATTTGACCAGTAATTACCGAAATTTTGGTATTTGGTTGGAAAATCAAAGACCGTCATGCAAGGTATCAAACCATTGACTCTCAACTATTTTTGGAATTTTCAAAATCGGTTCAGCCATCTTCGAGAAAAATTCGTGCAACTGAACCACTGGAAATCATTGCATTGAAAAAAACGCCGTTCAAAAGTGTACTACAAGAGTGTCTAATTATAATAATTAGATAATGAATTTTTAATTTTATTTTTTATACCGAAGATAATACTTGTGCGTTATTCTCAACTTGTTTTCGAGATTATCTCATTTTACTCCCATCTAAATAGGCGAGAATCTCGAAAACAAGTTGAGAATAACGCACAAGTATTATCTTAGATAGAATCATTTTGTATTCTGATTAATTTCGGAGTAAATCGTTTGCTTATTATCAGATTATATCAGATTTGCGACGAGGCACAATAATATTTTTTTTTGTTAATATAACAACAAAAGAGTCATTTTATATATTGACTCATCTGGAAGTCAATATTTTGCTAATTTTTGACTCAATCACATTTTTTAATGTAGAAAACCAGCAATAAAATATTTTGTAATTTGACCAAACTTGTCGATCAAGTTCAAAAAATAATCGAATCTGTAATAAATCTAATCTAAAATAAATCTGATCTATATCATTCTTTTTTAAAAGTCAATAAGGTCGTTTTTTTTAGATAGGACAATTGTGATTTCGACTGGGAGAACTCGACAAGATAGCGACAAATGGTTTTCTGCATGTAAAACCTTGGAAAAAATATACGGTAGAAATTTTTTTTGGCTTCCTAGGTTGATCACGTGACCGGAAATCAGTCATCGAAATTGCTCAAAATCACCAGAAAAAAAAATTCACCAGTACAAATTCGGTTAAGATTCAGATGCAAAAACCGTTTGTCGCTATCTAGTCTAGTTCTCTCAGAACAGATACCCCTTAAAGTGTCCTACCTAAAAACGACCAAAGCGAAGTTTGTTTGATTAAAACTTTTATGAATTTTGGCGGAAATAACCTATAAATCCTGATAAATAACAAATCTGCTACTTTTTCGTACTTGAAAATCAACTTACGTTGTGAACCGGAGATACTTGATCTGATTGTTTTGGGCTATTCTTCAGCACTTGTTGACCACTTCCGTAAAATTGAAGCTCTTTATAATCTGGTCCAACTTGATTTTGATAACCTAAAAAACGATTAAAATTTAAAATTTCTGAAGAATTTTATCTACAAGATATCTGTCGGTTTTGAAGGTCTTGTAAAATATCTTCAGACGATATCCCTTTGTGCAAATCGGTATTCCATTTTATTGAAATATCCTTTTTAAGTCGACTACAGCTTTTTGAACGAGGTTTTTGCCCTACCCATCGAGCTTTTCCTTCGAAAAAGTTTGAAAAAATATTTTCAACCAAAAATTTTAGTGTTAGATGATAAGATATTAACTCGTAGACTCGATTTCCGGCAAGTAGTGAACATTTTCCGTTTTTTCTTTATTATTTAACTTAAAGTCTAGAACATTTTTATTTTATTCGAGTCTACGAGTTAAACATGGATTAATTATAGATATCTGAGTCATATTCTAGATTTATCAATCCGCACAAAAACAAAAATATTTGTTAAGGTTGTTGTGGGTGTAAAATACAAGCTCAAGGTAAGCATTTTGAATTTTAAATTTCTTCGACCATGAGGCAGTTATGAATTGTATTATAAATGTATACAATGTACAATTTAAATTTTTTAGGATGACTTTAAGAAAAAAAATATTTTTATTTTAGAAATTTTAGACATCGATAATTTGAAAATACTGTCGTATTTGTCTAAGCGGACGTTTTGAAAATTTCGGAACGAATACAAATTTTTGTCTTAAAAATAGAATAATGGAGCTAGAGAACTGTAATTATAAGCCAAATTTTCAGCATAAACAGCCGGACCTACTGTTAAAATTTGAACTTTATGAAAACATATTTCGCGGGAAAAATATGCAAAAATAATTAAAAACGTCGGCTTAGACGCACGAAAAATTAAAAAAATGCTTAGGTTTTCGCCCAAAAAACGCAAAGACACTTTAGTTTAAACATATTTTCAAAAGTTTCCTTTTGTTTTTACAACATCGATTTTGAGCGCATTCTCTTGAAGTTCATATTTGCCCACCATGGCCCTAATCCGCCTACTTTTCTCATTTTTACAATTTGGCTCTTCTGTCTGAGCCAAGAATTTTTCGAGCTGCGAAACCTTTACAGCCTTAATCATTTTTTGCCATTTTGAAGGTTAAAAATTAATAGAAAAAAACTAAAAACCATGAAGATAGACCCCCTCGTAAGCAAGAGATTACGCTTAGTTTTCAATGGTAAACAATAGCTGCTTGAGAACACTTTCGCTTTGATCAGATATATTATTTAGGAGTGATTCTGACAATGAACGAACTAACAATGATAAGAGATTAACTTATACCGAAAAACAATGGGATATTTTTTACTTTAAAACCGGATGCAAAGTTTCTTGTTTGTTTGACAGTTGAGTTCACTAAAGTCCTATTATGAAAAACCCAGATTTTAAAAATGATGTCAAAAACTGTTCTGGAATTCTTTTCAGAATATGGCAAGGTAGCTTTTTTGATACCACCCTGGGTAGTTAAGCTGACGTGAAAAATGAACTTTTGAAATTATTTAAATTGGGTAGTTTTTTTAATACGAAACACCTTACTCGGTCATTTTTCTCGAAGACCATAACAGATATGAACAAACTTTTTTTTGCAATGTGTAGCTAGCTAAATTTTAAACCCGTGATCGACATTTGATAAATTGCAAAAAAAGTTTGTTCATATTTAGTCTGGTCTTCGTGAATAAATACCAAGTAAGGTGGGTGGTATAAAAAACTTCCCAATTTAAATAATTTAGAGAGCTCATTTTTCGCGTCAGCTATTCGCGGAAAATATTTTTCAAATTTGCCAGTGCTTTTAAAAATACCGACCTATTTTTTCGTGTCCTTCTAAAAGCACTTTCATGTTTGTAACTTATATTTTTCAATCCCTTCTAAATTTGTAGTTTTCCAAAATGGTTTCGATAATATTTTACGAAAAGAGGTGTTTATAGAAATTTTTGAAAATATACCTTCTGGATTTTTCTCCCAAATTTCCTTTTAGAGGGACGTACCAAAAACCTAGGTTTTAGTCATATTAACCCCAAATTGTCCTTATATAGGGTGTCTTTATAGGAAGAAACCACAGTACAAAAATAAGATATAGCAAAGTGCTTTTGAAATGAACGAAGACAAGCTTGGCCCGTATATTTAGAAGCACTGACAAATGAAAAAAATCTTTCGGATACTTATTCTAAGTGTAAAATGACCCTGGAATATTTTTCTTGTCAA
Source organism: Oikopleura vanhoeffeni (assembly GCA_004367855.1). Lineage (NCBI taxonomy): Eukaryota > Metazoa > Chordata > Appendicularia > Copelata > Oikopleuridae > Oikopleura > Oikopleura vanhoeffeni. Next base: position 259,166 of record SCLH01000653.1, on the reverse strand, counting down.
AAATATAAATATTTGTATTTTTTTAAAACTTACTTTTAAGAGATTGAGGTGAGTCTGTTGGTTGAAATCTTGAAGATTTGACCTTCGGGGGTGTTTGAGATGAAGAATTAGATCTTGATTCGGGAGGAGATGGTTGTGATAAAAGTTGGTCCAGTCCATAAATTCGAGCTCCTTGTCGTACGATTGTCAACTTAAAATTTTATGAGAATTTCACAAAATAAGTTTTCAATTTATGGACATTAAATTTTTGGTTAGAGCTCTAACACTTGTTATACGTCGAAAATTCGAAATTTTTCAAATATAAAGACCTCTTTTTAAAAAAAATATTTTGACCCATTTTCAGTGCCAAATTTGTGCCTAAATTTCAATAAAAAGTGGATGTTTTTAAAGTTTTAAAAGACTTCTCGGTATCTTCAGAATAAACCGAAGAAATTTTGGATTTAAAAAATAAAATTTTACACTAAAAAAGATGGTCAAAACTATTTTTTCGTGAAAATTGTGTTCATATTTGACAAATGACACTCTACGCGAGTTTTTTAAGTTGCAAATATTTTTGAGATGAATCGATGTCTTCCTGATATGAGCAAAACTCATTCCATTCTAACTCATCCTATTAAATATGGAATGAGGTCATAATAAGAGCCCAATGGTAGCAAAATACAAAACCTGTTCTGATATGAGATATTGGGGTCATATTATAGGGGTACATATCATATGACTCATATAACATCGTAAAATTTTCTAATGAAATCTACTTGGATATATTGTCGAGTGTTTTCAATTTTCTTTTTTGACAAAAAAATTCATTTTATAATTTTTTGACGAAAAAATGCTCCTCTACAAATACGCTTTAGTACCTTAACATTATCGCCAGTTTGCCTCATAACTTCTGCTGCTTTATCCTGTGTTAGTCCTTGTAATGGTTGGTCATCGACAGCGACGAGTAAATCTCCACTCTGTAATCTGCCATCATCATAAGCGGCACCTCCTTGCACCACGGATTTAATATAAATACCAAATTCAGCCTGGCCAGACCCCCTAGCAGCCACGATAGAAAGGCCAAGACCACCTTTTTTCTTTTTCAGAATAAAATGCTCTTCTCGTGGGTTTTGTCTCTCGTAATCGTCATGGCTAACTTGGCTGGTTTCTTCATCAAGCGGCATAAAATAAACGGTCCATAATCCGGTAGATTCGGAGCTGGCAAAAAATTCGCAGAGCCCATTTGCCTGCTGGGGCTCGATGAAATCATGCAGACCAGCGGGGACGCCACGCAAGACGTCAGAGGTGTAACCATCCTCGGGGAGTAAAAAGGGTAATTGTAAATCTGGGTCTTCTTCAAGCATAACTTCACGGCCGTCTTCACGAGTTAACTGGTCGGCGTTATCTTCGGCCATCATAACGACCTTAAAATTTTGATTAGCATTTTGGTTATTTCAAACTGCATTGAAAACGCGAAAAAACAATTTAAATTTTTTGCGCTACTAATGCAGTTTTATAATTAAAAAAATTTAACGCAATAATTTATTATAGAGGGGAGGGCTGAGTGACTGTATGAAATCTTTACCAAAATTTTAATTGTTGTGAAAAAACGTTTTACAACAATTCTATCACCTCGGATTTTTGCAATTCCACTTCAAATCAACCAAAAAAAATATTTTTGTTAAAAAACTCCCCTTTTTAGGCTGACAAAAATCCCTTTATATTTTACCGGTAATCAAGTAACCAACAATTACCTGTTCAATTAATTCTTGTGGGATTGGTGGCTCCCTGTCGTCTTCTGGTTCGTATTGTTCCAATAGTGCGCGAAGCTGTAGCGAATTTAGCTTGAAGCAAGTTTGACTGATTTCAGCGACATCGTTTAAATTATGTTTTGGCGCTTGCAATAAATGCATGGCCTGCGTCACCCTCGCAAGATGGCATTCCGCCGCTAATTCCAGGCCCTGTTTTTCGGCCCATGCTTCGACCCTACTCAGTCGGAGTCGTATCCTAGTGCCCCAACGATGACAGCATAATTTCAATTGGGGTCTGAGATAGGCTGGGAATTAATTTTTTTTT
>SCLH01000653.1:245310-256220 GCA_004367855.1 Oikopleura vanhoeffeni | reverse complement strand
ATATACTGTACTACATATATATTATTACATATATTACTTATATTATACATATATTTATTCTTAATCGGTTGAATAGTTCTAAATGGCTTCAATTCCGTTAGTCAATAAAATTGTTTCGGCAACGAGTTCAGTTAACATTTTGTTCAGTTAACATTTTGTTAGAGTTGGTTTGTTTATAAAATAATTCTTGAATTTTTTCTGTGCATTTCACTGTGAAATTCTCACATCCTGATGTCAAACCGGTTCCAAAAATTTTATTAACTATTTTAGTGGTTTTGTGACGAGGAAAATAGAGAAATTCCAACTGCATCGGAAATTGAACAGTCATTAATTCTCTCAAATAGCTATTGGACAAAAACTAATCTTTCAGGGGAATCAGAATTAAACTTTGCTGCCTGTATTTCCAACAAAACCGAAACTAAACAAAATAAAGAAGCAAAAGATGACATGAGATTTAGTCATGGTCAAATTAGTCAATTTCAATCCCTAAATCCAGATTTGACAGATGCGGATTTTAAAGAATCGATAAAAATAAACAAAATTCCGGATCATGAAAAAGGAACATTTATACCACTGACAGGAAAATTTTGAAAATTAATTCTTATCACGAAAACAGAAACTTACTCAAATTTTGCACAGGTCACTAAAATTCTTACTTTTTCAGAATATTGTATTTTCACAGAAATAAATGCATTTTTTCGATCACTTCGTTCAATTAACGATTTAAATTGATGAGTTTTAAATACAAAACGTTTCATGAAACCCAGTACGCGAATGTATTTATGCTGACAAGCTTGTTTGGTAAACAATAAGTAGGATGTGCAGCCTTCCCTCCCCAAAATTTTCTTGCACAATTTTCTCTTTTTCAAAAAATGTTTTCGGAAAACGTAGCAAATTATTTTGTGAGAACGGTCCTAGCTATGCAAAACGAACTAAATGCAGTATGAGGTCTATAAAAACTCATTTTCTGACGACTAGGTGGCCGAAAAATAAAGGTTCTTTCATAACTTAATAAATTGTATCATGATGAACCATGAACTCAAAGAAACCTTTTCAAAAAAATGATTCTTACCAAATTTTCAGTAGTAAAGTTTTACAAAATATTCTTTGTGAAAGTTTTTTCAGTCAACCACCTCGACTGTTGGATTTTTTGACAAACAATTAGAATATACTGAAAACTTTCACTTCATTAATTTTTTCGGATGCGGACAACTCTGCACGGTTTTTTATTTTTGGCTCGAAAATATTAGGGTGGTTTTTGCGAGAGAAAAGGGGAGATAGAATTTATCTCGGGCTGGTTGTAAAGCATCTGGCGTCACTCTGTAAATCAATTCCGGGTTAATCAATCTTTAAAAAAAACCTATAATTTTGCGGGGATGGCATTTTGCTAAACCCGAGTGAACCTTACTGAAGTGATTTTAAACGTCAATTTCGGATTATCCGTTTTGAACTAAAAAATTAAATTAATTTTTCTTATACATTTTGAAAAAGTTTTTTGGCCTATAAGATTTAATAAATTTTTCTTACATAGTTTTAATGAAGTTTTTTGGACTATTTCGATTTTATAATAGAAAGAGATTATCCACATTATCAAACGAACTGTTTTTATGATCCCCCAAAAAAACCCTAATTTATTTTCGGTTTTCCGATATAATTATTACCACATTTTTAACATGATTATAAGAATCAACTGTTCGAATCTCCCTAGTGTTTCGGGCAATCTTAAAAGCAATCATTATACCGCCATTTTCATCATTTGACTATGCCATCTTTGAACAAAGCTACACAAATATTTTAAAAGAGATTATCAAGAGTCGTATAACCCTTAATTTAGCGAAAACACTTTCACATAATTTTAAAATCAGATAATTCTGTTTTTTGTGCTAAAAATAGTTCAGAGGTAACGTTGACAATGGCGGAAATCACATTTCGACAATTATAAAATAAAAAAATTATTAAAATTTGTATTTTCAGCAAAATTTATTTAATCTTATGGGCCATCGACACAGAATTTTGGAAAATTGATTTTAGCAAAATAACTAACTGAAGGTACGCCAGATGCTTAAACCAGCCCGATATAATTTGTTCCCCTTTGGTCTCGCACAAAACACCCTCAATGTTTTTCGAGCCAAAATATAAAACCGTGCAGAGTTGTCCCGCCCGAATTCACCGAGACCATTTGACCTTAATCCAGGCTTTGCGGTGAATTTGATGCACAAATTAAAAAAATTTCTATATATTTTCAAGGAGGAGTAGGCTTTTGCGTGAGGCTCCCAAATAAGCTATTTTGACCACTAGGGGCAAAATTTTGAAAAAAGGGGACCATTTGGTGATGTGCATTTATATGTACAAGTTGAATTGCAAATAACAATACAAAGTGATGAGGAATGAATGAGGAGTAGGTTTTTTAGTGCTTTTAGGGAAAACCCTATTTTAGAGCTGATTAAAAACAAATAATTTCCATCCTAGCCTTGTGATAACTTCATTGAATAAAAACATGTTTATAAAGTGAAAAAGCTGGCTAAACAATTGAATTGTCAAGGCCGCATTTACTCTGCACCTTCTTAGCAGGCTCATCGCATTATTTAGCATTTGAATTATATCATACATTGTTGGTTGCGGATTATAAGGCATTGGGATCGTATCCATTCCCGATCCATCTTCAGAGGGCAAGTCGTCATTAGAGGAGCTCAAAAATGCCGGCATTTGCTGGAGTAAATTTTCTTCAAGAGCATGCACTAAATACTTGAAGGCAAGCTGGACCGTTTGGGCCAATTCCTCTTGAGTATCCTCGGTTTCTTTGACTAAATATCGATCTTGTCGCAAGAAATTAAGCAATTCTGAGCTATTTTTAGGGTAGTCACTTGGGGAAAAAAAATCGAAAATGAATTTAGGTTGAAATTCTAGGAATATATTTGAAAAGTTTGATTTTTTGTCTAGGGGCATTTTAAGTGTTTTTTTATTCTAGTTTACTTAGGTAACTTTTTTTTAGGCACGCCCCCCCTCTCCAGTAAAACCCGTTGTAGTTGCCACAGGACAAATTTTGTACCAGCATTGGGGTGACTTTGCTAGAGGAAACTTTTGGAAATATTTATTTTGACACCCGACACCAATTGGTGGAGTAAAGAGCACTTTTTTTACCCCTCAAAAAGGCAAAATAACGGTTTTTCGCTGATTAGCGGTAAACCGGTGGAGCTTGAAAATCGAAAAAAAAATTCTGAGGTTATAGTTTGGTTGGCTATACAATACAAAAAACCGTTTATTTATACCTAGTACGGTTTTTGCTGGAGAGGGGGGGGCGTGCCTAAAATAAAAGTTACCTAATTAATAGCAACAATAAATTTTCTTTAGAAAAAAAAATTAGTCATACAGGATGTGTTTTAGATTTTGAGGCGCTTTGCCGTCTAACTGATTTTTCCTTAAATATTAATAGGATTATTCAGTTAGACGGCAAAGCGCCTCAAAATCTAAAATACAACCTGTATTTATTTTATTGACAAAAATTTATCATGATGAAATTTGACGAAATGTTATTGTAAACAATATATGTAACGTCGCCTAAATGGGGGTGGCTTGGTTCCTACTTGTTTTCTAACCAACAAAGCTATCTTTAACCTTATCCGCCTACGCTGTAATGACACCTCTTTTCCGCGATAAACATTTAGGGGACGTTATCTATATTTTTAGCTGTCTCATAAAAAATTTGAATTATGAGCACCATAATTATTTGTTTGAAAAACAAGTATAAATCGGTAAAACGCACGAATTATTGATAATAGAAACTCTTTACGAAAGAAAACTAGTTTATTCATGCAAGCATACGTGACCAATCAGGGCCAAAACCTCAAACCCACGACAGGGTGAAAAAAAACGTGTGAAAACCAAACACATCAAGGGCATTGTATTTTATTTTGTCATGGCTCCTTGTGAGTTACAATACTACTATGAAACACTTCCTTGTATTTTTTTTTAAAACACCTAATTAAAGAGGAAATTAAGGGAGTGGGCGTCGATATCTCAGCTTCAAGTATACATTCAAGTGTAATACTTTTTGATACACCTATTTTGTAGAGATAATTTCCTGCCAAGTTTTTTTCAAAAAGAAACGGTTTTTCGGGGGTTGAAATAAAAGAGCATTTTGAATGAAAGGTACCAATTTTGATCTAGAAACTTTTTTTACCACTTTCGAAATTGCGAATGTAAACACGTATTAAGTCGAAATACTGCCAAAAAACGTTTAATTTCCATTTTCAATTCCAAAAAAGTTCAGAATTTCAACAAAAATTCACAAGTCGTTCCTGAGATTTTGGAGAAAAAATCGGAAAGAGGGCTCCGTTCGGACCTTAATCCAGGCTTTGCGGTGAATTTGATGCACAAATTGAAAATTTTCTCTATATTTTCAAAGAGGAGTAGGCTTTTGCGTGAGGCTCCCAAATAAGCTGTTTTGACCACTAAAGGCAAAATTTAAAAAAAAAGAGATGCGCATTTATATTTGGAAGTTGAATCGCAAATAACAAGAAAAAATGATGAGAAATGAATGAGGAGTAGGCTTTTTAGCACTTTTAGGTACGCCCACTAAAAATAATTTTCTAAGCGTAGGTTGAAGTATCAGATGCTCTGAATAGTACTGGCAACTTCCTTAACCCTTGGAAGCTCCAAATTGTTTTATTCGGCAGAGGCTCCTGCACCACTTTAGTGGGGCGACTTTGAGCCCTCATTACGGATAAACTACATTTCATAAAAAGCCGTGAACTATTTTATTTTTGTAAAGATAGCCCAACTTAGCGAGGTAATAAATCAGATTTTAAAATTTTTATTTAAATCGGCCGAAACTGAGCAGCAAAGATTGGGCTTTGATCACTTACTTCTCATTGAAAACAGGAACATTTTCAAAAACATTTCTTTCTCTATTCGCACTCATTACGACCTTGGCTTTCACAATTTTTTATTCGATTTTCAATCTATCTTCCCATTTTCTCATAAATAGACGATTAGCTGCGCGATTGATNTATTTTCAAGGAGGAGTCGGCGTGAGGCTCCCAAATAAGCTGTTTTGACCACTAGGGGCAAAATTTTCAAAAAAGGCTACGCTTGGAGATTCATATTTGGAAGTTGAATTGCAAATAACAAGAAAAATGATGAGAAATGAATGAGGAGTAGGCTTTTTAGCACTTTTAAGGACGCCTGCTAAATATAATTTTCTGAGCGTAGGTTCAATAATCTGATGATCTGAGTGGCACTGCCAAAATCCTGAAGAGTTACGCTACATATTTAAAAAAAAAATTGGATACGTTTCTGATACCAAGTTTCTCAGAAACTGCACTTGAAAACTTAAAAAAAAACAGCGTAATTATCGACGCCCACTCCCTTAATCGTAAAATTTATTTTATTGCTTAAGGGGGTAGCGGTCGCATAATTGTACTTTCGCAATCCAATATTACCCAGAATACTAACCAGCTTCGAAACTTTTGAGAAGCCATTGTGTAGATCTATCCTTAAGGGGTAACCGACGGAGGGTATCTCGAGACTCAGAATGATAGGAAGCTTATTTAGTTGCATTGTCATTTTCGTGGCTGGTTTGCTTCCAAAATATAAAAAAAAAAATTCGATGTCAAAAAATTTCCAAAATTTTCTATATTTTCCAAGTTTTATTTTCTTTAACCGCACTGTATCTTTTGAAGTAATAACTTTTTTGCTCTAATTTGTGTTGCTTAGATCACTGTGAATTAGAATCTTGAACATGAAATAAAAATTTTAAATTCGAAAAAAAAATTTTCCAAATATTTTCTTAGATCCAGAAATTTGGGGTAACCGACGGAGGCTGTTTCTCGAGACTCAGAAGTGATAGAAAGCTGATTTTAGCTGCATTCTTATTTTTGTTAACGGTTTGCTTATAAAACCTAGAAAAAGATGAATTTCGATAAAAAAATTTCCGATTTTGCATAATAATGGAATTTTTTCTAAGTATTTTTTTCAGGTAATTAACTTTTTTCTCGTGATCTAGACATCGATCTGACTTTTTTAAACTATTTTTATTGTGCAACTAACTGACGAAAATGTATTAAAAATTATGATTTTTACTCAAAAAAAGTTTTGGAATTTTTCTTCAAAATCCTATTTTTGAGGAATTTGAGGGTAAATAAACTTTGAGTGCCTCTAAAAAGCTAATGAGAAAAAAAAATTAAAAAACTCTTTGTACCGCCTCGCTTGCACACTTTTAAAGAAGCTTTTCTTTAAAAAAAAATCTGATATTGTTCGACTAAATGAAATGGGTCAGCGAACATGTGCAAAAACACCCATTATTTTGAAAATTTCTCTAAATAACAAGAAATTTGAAAATCAGGCTTTGTACGGCTGTTAAGCTCACAAATTAAAGTTTATACTGAGAAAAAAGAAAATTTTGATATCCAGGAGCTAGATGAAATGGGTCCAAAAAATGGAAAAAATCACTTTTTGAACCGGTATACCGGCCGGTCCGGTCATACAAAAAACTTTTGACACCATTTTTTGAAAATTTCAAACAAATATCTCCTAGAATCCGAAGTTTGAACTCAATACGAATTGCGGTTAGCTCAGGACTAACGTTTGAAAATCAGTAAAACCGTCGGTTACCCCTTAATCTACAAAAAAAAGTATCAAATAATTTTGGCCGACCCCAGTGACCACCATGTAGCGAATTCTAGAACACTAATCAAAATTTCAAAATATATCTCCTCCTAGAGCTCGCATAACAATTTCACTCAAACTTGGCATGAACACGGAAATACTTATGGTTGTAATTTGATGGCGCGGATTTTTGAGCAATTTCGTGCTATTTTTAGACCCCAAAGTACCTAAAAAGAGTGCGACCGCTACCCCTAAGGTGTGGGGGTCGCTGATTTTGACCTTTTACGAAGCTATTTTTGGATAAACTAGCAGAGCTGATATCTCAAAAACTTTCGCATCTTGAAGAACAACTCTTCACGGTGATTTGTAATTTAACAGTAATCTGATACAATCCCACCAACGCCGACACTACGCTTTAAAAAGCCTCCTAAAAATCACTCAATACGTATCTTCTCCTTCAATTCACCATTTTTCTTATTTTTTTGTGTCAGGCTCCAGAAAAGCCTCACGCAATGATGAATTATCGCCCTTTTTATCGGAATTTTTGCTTTTGACGGCCAAAAAACTAAATTATTGATTAATTTACGATTTAAATTGAAAGTGCGCTCATTTGTTTTCTTTTAGACGCTACCTGAGAATTAAAATTGCACCAAAATCTTTAAAAGTGTTTGAATTTATGGAAAAAATTATTTTGATGGATTTTGTCATTTTTTTTTGTTTCTAAAATTTTGTCAAAAGTTAAAATAAAAAGTTGACATGCCCCCCAAGAGACGCCGAATCAAAATTTCAAAAAAAAAACTCTAATGCATTGTCAAACAAGTCTTGTGCTTTCAGATGCAGTATGATCCGAAACTGTATCTCCTAAACTGGTGGAAGAGATACCTTTTGACTGAGCCTCCCAAACTGAGCATTTCAAAAATTTTACTTTTTGTTTTTTCGCGTTTTTGTCCACCAAAAGCAAAATTGGAGCACATTTTTTTTTCGAATTTTTTTCGAAAAATCATATTTTCAAGTCTGCATCGAAATTTGGGATGCACTAATATTCTTAGAAATGTAACAAGGTGTACTTTAAAAAATTGTGGGCCCATTTTGAAACTAAACCTCGGAGGACACATATTTTTAAGCCAAAAATCGTGAAAAACGGGCAAAAATCGTCAGTTTATTGGACCGAATGAAAAACGTACACTAACGGATTTAGTTTACTTATTCTAAGTATTATGTCAACTTTGAAACAATTTCGATATATGGTCTGGGGAGATAGATTTTGAAATTTCTGCGAAGTGACCTCCTGTTTACGACTATATGCCGATGTGTAGTCATCAAATCTGAGTTTGACCTTTGATTCACCAACAAAAGCTGAGGTTACCAAATTGGCATGTCTACAAATTGGCATTTTTGGATTTATTGCTCAAGCTTCAGATTTTCCTAAACTAGCTCTGCAAAATTCCAACTCAGACATGCACACCCCCTTAAATTTGTTTAGGTGTTTTATGCAATTTAAAAAAATACACGTGGTAAAGAAATCTTCACCATTTTTTATTAATTATCTGAATATTAATCCTAATTTCTCGGTGCGTACCCTAACTATTTGCCATCCAAAAAGCTAGAAATCCAGGGTCTCCGTTATTCATATCAATATGCCGTTGGAGTTTTTGCGTGATTCTCCTGATTAAGGGGGTGTTGTACCCTGCGCTATAATGGTGTCTGACACATAAATATAACGCATACGATGGCGCAAGTCGAAATTGAAGTGGTTTTTCTTCAGCTGCATTAAAAATACCAGTAAGGAGCGTATCTTCGAGTCGAATAGCGTATTCTATCTGTGCTGGGAGTAATGATTTATAGCTGTTTTTGGTTGACGATGGTCTTCTATTCGAAACCGGATTATCTTTTAAAATGTCTAAAAATAATTTTTTGAAATATAGCAGTTTTTGTGAGAACGGCTATTTTCATGAAAAATATAAGAAATGTAATTGTATATGCTAACAATCGAATTAAGTACAGTACGTTATGTGTTTATATTTGCGAAATGAAAATTGCTGCTTTGGAAATTCCCGTCAATAAAAAAATGGTAACTAGTCGAATTAAATATGAAAGTCAAGCTATCGTCGATGGCAAGAGTTTAAAAATATAATGCGCCTAGTTATCATTTTTTATTGGCGGAAATTTCCAAAAAAGCAATTTTAATTTGCAAGTAAAAAACACATACTGTACTCAGAACGAGGGTTTTAAAAACTGTATTTCTGACCGCTAGATCGCCTATTTTGAGTTCTCGACCGATAAGCATAGCCAATGAATTTTAATTAATCGTTTTAGTTTGTTATGTGAGGTTTCCGGTTAGCACCCTATTTAAAAAATGATAACTAGGCGCATTTTATCGTATAATCTATTTCTCAGAATATTCTATGGAGAGTTTAAACTGATCAAATTAGGTCTGATTTTTCAAGACTCGCAAATTCACCAGTGAGATAGTTCGGAACTGGTACATATGAATTTTTTAATTTCGGGCCACAATATAACTTCTCGAACTAGCTCGCGCTCAAGAGCCGTTTTTTCGATTTCTGTTTTTTAACGAAAATTATCGGTCTCTTGAAATCCGCTGTTAAGTATTTTTTAAACCTTTGAGTGTCCTAAAAACAGACCTTAGTTGAAAAAACATAGTAGGTTGTCAAATAAAATTTAATTTATAAAAAGTTTTAATCGCCATTAATAAATTTAGGTCAATTTTTTTTTGCAAATAATATTTTTTTTTGATTAAAAATTAACTATAGTTTGACATTATAATTCAATTACCTAGAGGAATGTAGCCATTAGGCTGTTTTTTAGGAGGAAATCTTATACCGGGTTCTTCAGGGTATTCTATAATCTTCTGAACATCGTTTGAATCAGGTTCCGTTTGCCTTGGTTTAGGCCGATGAATGGGATTTATGGCTTTTTGAGGATGAGCAGACTGGGCTATAAATGCGCCAGCTTCAGAGATTTTGTATCGTAATCGATCTGGATCGATACCCTGATCACCTCGACTGTCTTCATATTCTTCGTCGACGAAAATAAGGGTAGTGTCTTGTCCTAGGATCACATAGGCGGCATTTTCGAGCATAAATGTTTCCTTTTCAGCGTTTATGAAATGTGACTTGCAAAGTCAAAAAAAATACGGTGGTTTCTGTCTATAGGGACAGCTGAGATTTTGCCCTGATATGTATTGTACTTAGTTTCCAAAAATACTCTAAAACATTCAAAAACAGGTGTTTAATAAAATTTGTGCCGGAAAAAATAAGGAGGCCTTTTCTTTTTTTCTCTTTTCTATTTAGACACTTAAATAAACTTTTTGCTATTCCCCTATCTCGCTCATATTGTCCCTATAAAGAGGGATATGTCATAATTAAAAAAGGTTAGGATTGGCCTTATCGTATTTTTAGAAGGTGTCCGTAACACGACACTAAAGTAAAAAACACATTAATTTATTGAAAATTTATTTTATGCTAAAGATACCTTCATCTAAAACTATTTTATGTAAATCTTTTTTAGGTGAAAGTATCTTGGTTATGGAATTTCTAATTTCAAAATTGCACAAAAAACTTAAAACAAATATAATTTTTTTGGAACATGAAAAACGATAAAATAACCTAAAAACAACTTTGAATCATATTCAAAAACCGTGAAAATTTGTTAAATGAGAAAAAAATACCGTCGTCAGATGATATAACCTACAATGTATACAGTACTTACAATGCTGTACAGTACCCTCAATGTGAGATTTATAAACACGATTCAAAGTGTGTTAACTTTTGCGTTCAATCAGCAACTATGCGAACGTAGGCTAGGACGGGGAGACGGTCACTTTTTAAATTGCACAAAAAACGCAAAATATTCAAAACCCCGTTTATGCCCTGATGTAAATGGTCTCATGAAAAATCCATCAACTTCCTAAATTTTCACGGAAGAGCCCCAAGGCCCGTAATTTTCATTCTCGTCTCTCGATGATTCATAAACAGCGATTTCAATTCTTGGAAATTTCATAAAAAAATTTATTGAGATTAGAGTACCTTTCTTGGTGACCAATGAGATTAAAAAGATTAATTATCAACTTATTTTTTTTCATATCAGAAAAAACATTTTAACCCGTGTGAGCACAACACCTATATATAGGTGACTGCATATTTAAAATCATCTAAAATATGCAAAAAAAACCATCGTAGAATTCTCCTTCGAATACATTATAAAGAATTTTGCAAGGATTTCAAAAAAGTGACTTATTTTTTTTTTGGAAATTTTGTTCAAATTTTACGGAGGGTTGATTTTTT
>SCLH01000653.1:197420-244195 GCA_004367855.1 Oikopleura vanhoeffeni | reverse complement strand
ATTGTCCTTATATTTAACAAATTGTCCTTATATTTCCCAATTGTTCTAAGATAAACCAAATTATGCTTATATTAGGACAATTTCAAAAATATGCGGACAATTTGGAGAAAATCAGGACCACTCGGGTAATTTTAGGACAATTCGGGAAATATAAGGACACTTGAGAAAAATTAGGATAATTCGGGTAATATTAGCACAATTTGGAAAAATTTTAGAAAAATACACCATTCTAGTGAAAATTTCATAGCAAAGACCCCTTTTTCAAAAAGTGAAGAGCAAAAAAAGGGTCTTCATCTGAAATTTTTCTCAAATTGTCCTAAGCTATTATCGTACAAATTTTACTTATTAACCATAATTTTCCCCCAAAAATTTAAAGACTATCCATATATTTTATAAAAATTTCCTTTTTTTCTTGTATTGTCCTTTTTTATAAATTATCCTTATATTTTCCAAAAATCTACTTATTTTCGTGAATTGTCCTTATATTTGGAAATTGTCTTCATATTTCCCCAAATTTTATTTATAATTTCTCTCAATTATCCTTATATTTTGAACTACAATTTGAAAATATAAGAACAATTTGGATATTTATAAGGATAACTTGAAAAATTAAAAATAATTTTGGACATATAACGACAATTTATGAAAATGAGGACAATTTGGGGAAATAAAAAGACAATTTTAAAAATATAAGGGGAATTTGGAAATTTTAATAGAGAACTAATGTTTGCCATATTGTCCTTATTCTCCATTCCAAATTTTTATCGAATTATTTTGAAAACCATAATTTTTCCCGAAAAATATGAAGACCTTTTTTTTTTTTTTTGCTCTTCACCCATATTTTTACGAAAAAGAGGTGAATTTTTGAAAAAAAAGACCCTTTTGAATTTTTTGCCATATTGTCCTTATTGAGGGACGCCCAAAATCTCAAAGCGTAGGTTTTGGCCATATTTCTGCCATATTGTCCTTATAGAGGGTGTCCTTATAGACGCAAACCACAGTACTGTATATCATGGAAGGGATTTCTTGAAATTCGAATTTTTTTTTGGAATTTTGTGAGATTTTTCGAAAAAACCCCCTCGAATTCAAACATAAAATCTGATTTCCTGAAAGAACTCTAAATCATAAGTTAGTCATAACTTATGACTCATAACTTATGAGTCATAAGCATGGTATTCTAAGGAGCATTTTAAGCCTAGTGGAGCACATTTTTTTTAAACTTGCATAACAAAGCTTAAAAACTTATTTTCATGAAAATGACCAGTGAAACCGTACAGCTGCAAAAACGAAAATATGTCGGCTCTTATATCGTCGTTACTTTATAAAGATTATAATTTGAGACATTTTTGGAAAATTCCTTAAAATCCACAAAATAATCCGAAATTCGAAAAATTAGGTGCCATGGCATGCCATCACCGTTTTTTCTAAATCTCTAAAAACAAAATGGTCCGATCTAAATTAAAAACTACCTTTGACGCCCGGGGGAATGATTTCGAGAAGTTGAGGTGTTTGAGCTGCGGGAATTCCATCGGAAATGGGGATTGAAAGGGGATTATTCACCGAAGTTGGCTCTGGGCGCCGGACGGGAGACTGCTGCATTTGAGGGCCTGCATTCAAGGGCCGTTGTGCATCTGTTGGACGCTTTCGACGTGCTTTAAAAAATGGGAAATTAATTTAAATGGGAATCTTTAAATTTTTAAAAACATATTCTCAGAATTGTAAGATTTGATCTCAGTAAGCTTTGGGTCAGATAAAATGAACTTGTGATGTAATCTATCTTGTAATGTGAACTAGATTTATATTCTTAAATTTGAACTCACAAAATTAGAGTCAAATAAAATCATTTTGCTATTTTAAACCAAAATTTAACCTCAGAAAAGTTGGGCTTTTTAATCATAGTACAATTTGTTTTTTCAATATCGTAAATATGTTGGTCGATTTATGTCTGTCAAAATGACAAATTTTTTTGATATTTTTTCGAAATAATTTTTTAAAATTAATACTTTAGTATTAATTAATTAATTGTTTAAAATTAATACGAGAAATTCCACGATTTTTTCATAATTGGGCATCAACGGCCTTCAATTCCAGGCTAAATAGCACAGAAACGAAGAATAAAAAAATCAAAAAAAAAATATTCACTACATTATTAAGGTCATTATTCGTCAAATTTTCCCCCTAACTACAATTATAAAGTGTTGTTTTGTCCATATATTCGAACAAACTTTTCGAAAATGGCCAAATTTCTGTCGTTTTGTCCATATATACGATGTCCTTATAGCCAAACACGACAGTAATTAATTTTTTAAAATTAATTGTTGTACTATTGATAGGCACCGCTCCTTTAGCAGATTTTAAATATTACCTACCGAATAAAAGCTTCAACCCCGCTGGGATTTTTAGACCGACTACAAAATTAAACGGAAATTTTATCAAATTATCAATTGTTTTTGAAATTCATCCTATTTTTTTTGCTGGCCAGTTTTCTAGAAATTTTTAGGGGCGGATCCGACAAAGCGAAAATCAGCGAAGCGCAAAGATGCAGAAATGTAAAAAACGATAAATTTCCGGTTTTCAGCGATTATGAAAAAAATGCTATACGTCGCCTAAATTTATTTTGCTCGGCCAGCCAGTTTTTGGGACTACGCAATGCTACTATTTAACGTTAGCCGCCTACGCATTAGCGAATGTAATGACACCTCTTTTGCGAGATAAACATTAAGCCGGGAGTATATATTTTTGAATTGTGGACCACAATTTCGTTTTAGGATGGGAAAGAATCATTTAGTGACGACTTTTTTCAAGTCTCTAAATATCGAAAAAGATGCCTCTTGTTTTTATAATTTTTTAAATAGGTGAAATTTGACCCCGCATAAATCGCATCGTTACAAGACCAAATTCAGTTTCTTCAGAATGATTTAAAATTCATAATTACTTTTATTTGGCTTGTAGCCTGGAGGTGGAGGTTGAAGGACAAATACCATGACACCGCGTGTTGGATCCCAACGGGTTAAAACATCAAGAGGGCATTCGTCATAATCTAAGAAGGTGCCCAGTTTACGAGGTGGACAATGATCTAGGATCGAATTCACAGGAATGATACACTAAATAAATTAAAGATGAGCCCAGAAATAAATTTTGAAATATGGTCAAAAATTTAATTAATTTATTTTTAAACATGGCCTAAAAAGATTCTATTTTTTATGATTCATTTTTTAAAACCCAAAGATTATATTTTTTACGAGTCATTTTAATATTGAATATTTTCAAAATTTGTTTTTTCCAAAATTTTTATTTTATAAATGTAGCAAATTTTTTTGTGACGAGGGTCCTGGTTCTGGAAAATCATAGAATTGAGAGTTTTATATGCTAAAAATGGAAGTTAGTGCTCAGAATTAGGGTTTTAAAACTCATTATCTGACCACTAGATGGCCGAAAAGTGTTCCCTGTAGTTCTACCGCTGCGCACCCTAAGCATAACTTATACTGCATGCAGCTGCATAACAGACATTCTTTCTTGTATTTTTATGTCGAGGGTTTTTTCCATTCATTAATAAAAATTCTCCACAATTTTTGTAACAAATGTATGGAGAATGTAAATACATATACTTATAAATAATATAATTAGAAATAATGTTGGCTGCAATTTAAATATAAACACGGTTATTACCTTTGCTATGAGATAGTTTTCGGGTTCGTCTTGAATATTGAGCTCATTTAGCGCATGTTTCACAACTTGATCAACATTATCACTAGTCGAAACCCTAACAGTAACAAAATACAAATTTGGCGAAAGATCTGTAAAAACTTGAATATCTTTGGATTCAGCTGCCAGTCTACTTTGAGCCTTTTCAGTTTTTTGTTTTCTTTGAATTTTCATCACGTGGTCCGGATTCGAAATGGTACGCAGAAAAGGTGATTCTTGAACTTCGTTAAAGAGGTCGTTGGCGATATCTCCGCCCTTTTCACCTTTTTTCGTCGACTTATTTTTTTTAACAGACTTTTTGACAGATTTTTTGATGGGTGTATCGTCAACGCCGTAAATATCTGCCCTCATTTTTGCAATGGAGTATTTGTCGCCCACATTTTGGACCAAAAACCGCCCATCACTATTGTCTTTGACCCAGTTTAACTGGACCATTAAAGGACATTCGTGGTTTTCGAGTATTCGAAAGTCACCCGTTGGAAATGTCAGGTAAAGATTGTAAACGGGCTGGGATAACATTCGCATATCCGAACGGAATTTTTCTCGGAGCGTTTCGATAACATCCTTAAAAAGGTTAAATACCGAAAAAAATCTAACTATTTTAATGTTTTGAATCTGATTAGAAAAATTGACACAAAATTCGCATTCAACTGATTGATGAATACAGCCTTTGAAGAACTATTTGATGTTATTATTTTGGGATCAAATTACATATTTGACATTGAAATTTTCAGTTGAATTTTGAAGGTTTGAATCCAAATGGAAATCTTAAATTTAAAGCCCATAAATATAAAAACAAGATTTTGTTAAAAGAAACCAGTGAGCTTAAGGGGGTGGTCAACGCAAAATTAGAGAAAAACGGACTTTTCTAATGAAGTTTACCAGTAAATTAAAAAAAATAATTGCTCGAATTTATCATCAAAGAATCATTGGACGAAATTTGTCAATAAATAAACATTTCCGTGAAAAGTTTCAGATCGCCGGGAATCGACGCTCGAAATTTGGTCGTCTTCAAATTTCAAATCCCTACTCCTCCCTGAGTTTTTGAGGTATCAAGTTGATACTACTATCAACTTCATTTACTTTTCAAAATGTACAGAATAAGTACAATTAAAACACTAGAGACGAAAATTTCACTGTTTGTAACTATCTCGCTTTCAGTTTGCAAAAAACGATTTTTTAAGGATGTGGGCGACGATAATTAAGCTCTTTTTTACACATTTTCAAGTGAAGTTTCTGAGAAACCAGGCTTCAGAAATAATAATTGTTTTTCCAAATACGTAGTAACTCTTAAGGGGTAGCAGCGATATGGAAGACTGGGTCAATCTTAACTTACGAATAATTAGTTGGTTTATTTTTTTGTGCTTATTATCGTTAGCTGAACCAAAATAAATGTGTATCAGCTCATTGAAATATTTTTTTATCTATTTAAGGATTTGAGTTCGAACTTTATTTTTGAATTCGTAAAATTTTCAAAAAAATTCAAAACATTATTAAATTTCACGCATTTTTTACCCAAATTTTTTTTTGTTTTTTTTCTGAAATCTGTAAATAAAAACGAAAAAAATGGCCACTTTAACTTTTTTCATGATGTTATTATTTTTCTGACTGCTGTTTTAAAAAATCATAACATGTTCATTTGTCATTTTTTGTGACTTTTTTTTTAGAAAATTATGAAAATTTTCGCAAATCAAGTCCAAAATTTTTTATTTATGCTTTTTTGAATTTTATTGAAAAATCATACGAATCAGTGTGTTTTTTCTGGTATCTATTGGATTTCCGTATTTCAACCGATAGAAGGGTCAATCGAATATCGTTTCTGAACTACTGATGAAATTACAACACTTGCTTGTGACAACCGGTTTGTGCCATTGGCACGCAATTATATAATTTTTTATTTTCAAAAAATCTCAATTAAATTTCGGGTGTTATAGGCTACTTTTCTTTTCAAAGTCAGGAGATTTTTTGATATTTTAACGCAATTGAAGGGTCATTTTTTTTCCTAAAAGCTGTTTTTTTTCTTTTTTCATGGAAAAACAACTTTTATATTAAGGAATTTTTTTCATATGGATAATGATTCTCCCACTAATTAGCGCATACACCCGAAAATGCTGAAAGTTTATAAATTCGCCTTCAAAAAAAATCTCACATCGGGTCAAGTTGGAAATAGAGTTATAATGGAGAGTGTTTATGATGTTTTTACAGATACTTATTATGTTTGAGAAATTGAAAAATAAAGTTTGCAAGAATGAACACTTTTATTTGAAGATAAAAAAAAAAAAAAAAAAAAAAAATTTTCAAATTTTTTTTCTTTCATAAATCACTCTGAAAAAAACGTACCAATCTGCCACATCGCTGCCCCCCCTTAAGGGGGGTAGTTGTCGTAATTTTTTGGCCCCTTATTTAGAATTAATTTATGATTAAATTAATATCGGTTTATGACTAAGTTGACCTTAAGGAATCTCATGTGGTGCAATTATTTTTTTTCAAAACAATCTAGAAAAAATCTAGAATTTTCAAAAATTCGAATATTTTTTTTGCTTATAAAACCCGAGAAAAACGGTATTCCACCATGTATTGAACATTTTTTATTGCTGAATTATGATCCCACGACAACGATGCATTGACATTAAAATTTCGGATAATGTCTAAATCGAATTCTAGAAATTATCAATTATTTTTAAGCCAAAAATGTTAAACCTTAATTATTCGAATTTGACGCTTGTGGTTAAAAAAATTTTTGATAGCTGTAAGCCAACTTTTTGATCAGTTGAATCTTGCTTCCAATTTGGTGGTACATTTTGTTCCGATCCAGACGAACTTTTTTTTTCGAACTTTCATTTCCGGTTTACTTATAGTCCATATTGTCTAGATTCTAGGGTGAAATTCAAAAATCCGATGACAAACATATTGGACGACACTATTTTCATTCTACCTGAGTCGAAAAAAACGGTTCTTATTTCTGAACATCCGTCAGGAGAAGTATCACTTGAAGACGAAATTGTGAAAATCGGCGGTTCAAAGTGGATTCTAGAAAGATTTCAAGAGGAAATTCAAAAGATGGCTCCAACATATTAGTAACCTCACTCTTCCGTACTCTGTGTAAATTTTCAGGGACGCTTTGTAATGTGGGGTCTAAAAGAACGATCGATTGTTGAAAAAACCTTTTAGTGCTCTAGGAATAGACTCACCACCTGGTGGTGTTGATTAACAAGGTTGAACTCTTAGATGTGTGTAATCGTTTAGACGAAGACTAAGATCTAAACAAACGAGTATCCTCAGAATCTTTACCAACTGCCCTATAATTTGGTTCTGAAGGCTGATTGAAAGGTACCAATATTACGACACCTACCCCTTAAAGGAAATTGCCAGTTATATTCAGAGGCATCTGATACTTCAACCTACGCTCAGAAAATGATTTTGAGTAGGCGTCCCTTAAAAAGCACTAAAAAGCCTACTCCTCATTCATCCTATATCACTTTTTCTTGTTATTTGCAATTCAACTTTCAAATATAAATGCGCATCTTCGAGCGAAAGAAAATTTTTAAAAATTTTGCCCCTATTGGTCAAAACAGCTTATTTGGGAGCCTACTCCTCCTTGAAAATATATAGAAAATTTTTCAATTTGTGCATCACATTCACCGCAAAGCTTGATTAAGGTCCGAGCGAAGATTCCGTTTTTTTTTTTCCAAAATCTCAGGGAACGACTTGTGAATTTCTAGTTTTTGGTTGAAATTCTGAACTATAAATTTTCTAAAAACCTACTTTTTTGAAAAAAAATTCAAAAATTCAGAAAAATCCTGGGAGTTAAAAATCAGTGACAAATTCTCTACAAAATAGGGCAATCAAAAAGTTATCTGAGGAAATCTCAGTTATCGTCAGTGGACGATTCGTCACCTTAATTTAACCTTTAATTTCAACCCCCGAAAAACCGACTTTCTTTCGAAAAAAATCTCAAACCAAAAAAAATCTTATAAGTTAAAAAATTTGGCAGAAAATTTTCTCTACACATAACATGTACAGTATGTTAAAAAATGTTCGAGACAAAAGCTCCAATTCCTCTGGAATTGAAAGTTAATTCCCTGCCA
The DNA here is from genome assembly GCA_004367855.1 of Oikopleura vanhoeffeni. NCBI lineage: Eukaryota > Metazoa > Chordata > Appendicularia > Copelata > Oikopleuridae > Oikopleura > Oikopleura vanhoeffeni. The sequence goes on along the minus strand of SCLH01000653.1, from coordinate 236,402 downwards.
ATTATAGTGTTTTGATCAATTGGTTCTCAACAATTTTTTTACAGTATTATTACGTGAAGCTGAGATATTCGGTCTTCGCCCACATTTCCTTTTTAAGGCCTTAATTTTGTCTTGTTTTCAAATCCCTACTCCTCCGTCATTTTGAGAGATACATTCCACAATTGTAGGAAAGTGATCAGCAAAACACTCCACAAAAAAACTAGGCAGACGAATATTTTTTAAATTTATTTCTCACTTTCCTCTAGGCTCCGAGAAATCGAATGTTGAAATTGCAAATAAGTAGGAAATTATAGGACTAAGGGCATTTATAAACCGGAAAGACCACAAAGTACTTTCAGGGCTTATATAATTATGAAAATACGCCAATGACCTTCAAATACTTCAGTACTATATAAAAACATTTCATCGAAATTAAGTAACATTTTATGTCCTTCCTGATTTGCGTTGACCACCCCCTTAAACTGCAAAATTGTATGTTTGTTTAAGAACAAGTAATACTGAACGGAACTTTCTGTAAAAATTCTGTATGTATTTATATAACGTATTTGCTTCAAAATGTAAGCTCAAGTAACGTTACAAAAGTTGACTCAAAAAACTGTCAAATGTGTCTAAAAGAAAAAATGCAGGCCAAATTTTTGAATAACCAAAACTACAAAATAGGCACCATAACTTTCTATTTAAATTAACATTATTGAAAATTCAACTTAAAAAAATTAATATCACAGCAGGGTGCGGCGTATAGTTAGAAAGTTTGACGCAAAAAAACCCAACAAGCGTAATCATATACGCGTATTCAACGATACCGTACTTTGGGAAATGTGCTCTGATTGGTCAATTTGGACATATCTAGAGTTTAAAATTGCGTTTAAATATGGTCGAGTTAAGAATTTTTGGTTGGATTTAAAGATAATTTTTCGTTACAAATTCTGTCTAGGATGTATAAATTTTAACTTTATTTGAAAAAAATGAAATAATTAATTTTAAATAAACATGAATTTCGAAAAAGATTTATCCGAAAATCGTTTAAAATGTAAGAAATAATGAAAATTATGAAAAAAAATATCCTCACAGTAAATCAATCTCAGAAAACGGAAAAACAAATATTTATCTGAATAACTATTGGCCCATTTTCAAGCTAGCCGGACATTGAAAACATAATTTTAAACTCCTTGAATACCGACAACTTCATTGGTCAATCTGAACATGTTTTTAAAAAAGTGTATTTTTCATTGTCGCGCCGACTGGAGAATCTTGGTCTTGAAATCTGGTTTTAAAACGCGCTATCTTCTTGCCTAAGAACGTTTTAAAAAAAGCCCTATCTTTGCCTAACTATACGCCGCACGCCAGGAACGAATAATTATTTTTTCAAATGCGTAGGTTTTTGCGCAGGCTTACGTAGGTTTTTGCGTGGAACTGAACTATACGAAAACTCGCGCGGCCCTCTGTATTTTACAATAGCTATTGTATAATAGATATTAATTTTCATAATTTTTTTAAGTTGAATTTTCAAATAATGTTAATTTAAACAGAAAGTTATGGTGCCTATTTTCGTAGTTTTGGTTCAAAAAATTTGGCATGCATTTTTTCTTATAGAACATTGACAGTTTTTGAGTCAACATTTCTCTATAGCCGATAATATGAACATTATTGGACAATGTTCACTTGTCGGATAATTTATGATAACACAACATTTAACTATGACACAAAATAAAAAAACTTTTCGAAACTTACAAGTCTTTAAAAAATCTCCCATTGGCTTGATAAAGAATCTTCGAAACGTTGCGATTTAATAAATAAATAAAAATATAAAATAATTCAAAAAAATTTCGTTAACAATTTTAGTTTAAACTACTAAAGTATTTAGGGTTCCCGCTGCGCACCCTGTACATAAATCATTTGAAAAGACTCTAGTTATTGGTGTACGTTTGTGTTGGTTAATTATGTGTCGTTTTTTGGTTGGGATTTGTAATATCTTGGATAATTATGGTATTTAACCGCATTCCTGCGTAGTGGCTGTTGATGCTACCCGTATACATTTAGTAGCCACCTTTTCGCCCTGATCTTTGTGATAAAATCTGATGACCCCATAGAATTCGCCCTTTTGTGGATCATGGGATTTTATTGCAAATAAATCCAACCGAGATTCGTTCCATTTTTCAATTAAGTTGAGGACCGAATCACTCATTACATCATTTTGTATCTAAAATAAAAAAATGAATAATATGAATTATGAATAATTAATTAAATAAATACAGATATAATCCCCTCTCAGAAAAAGTGTTAAAACGGGTTGATAACAGCATCATTTGATCAATGATTTCAACTTTTTAGTAAAGAATACATTCTGACAGAATTTATCTCATGGAAAAACTATTCTTGGTGTCCAATTTGAAACTAAAAATCTTGTCATTTTAAGGGGGTACTGCTCGCTGGAATTGAATTTTCTCGATAAAAAATTAGCCAAACAGGGCTTTAAGGATACTAGTCAGATTAGAACTATCCTTAACCCTCCAAGGCATAAAAGCTTAATTTGTTATTGCATACAATCCTTCACACATAAAAGACACAAGAGGACCTAAGCCAAAATGAAAAAACTATCTCCCAGGTTTCATGTCGAAATTAGCTGAAATTTTGACACAAGTTGTAAAAATAGTAGGCCAAAAATGAACTCGACCAGTTTTTCTAATTTCGCTCTAATTTTTCTAGAATGTTTCTTTCTAGAACCGTTTTTTGGCAATTATTCGTCGGAAAAACTATCTCCTCTTAGGAAAAATTTTAAACTTCATTCATTTTTTTTTCTAAGCTAGCTCATACAAATACGAACAATTAACTCGAGCACTTTTTGAGATTTCGACCTCAAACTCGAAATCTGATTTTTTTGCGGACCCAAGGGAGAAATTTAGAAAAAAAAAGTGCTTAGAATTTTTTTTAAGTAGGCTCAAAAGAAAGCCACTGAAACACTGATTATAAAGTTAGCTAACGTCAAGATGATATTTTGACGTTTTAATTGTTAAATTAAAGCAAATGTAATTTTTTAAGTTCATTTTGAAAAAAAAATACTTAAAAAAAGAAAAAACGCGAAAAATTTTTGATGATTTGGTAGGTAGTTCACTTTGTTATCACCCTGGGTCATTTTGGAGCATTTGTAATGCCCCTAAGGCCTCATAAAACTAGCGACCAGTACCCCCCTTAAGCTGAAATCGTCAAAAATCAATTTAGCCGAAAAAACAAATTTGTAAAAAAATGTTGATTAAAACTTTGAAAATCGCAATCTGACAAAGATCCGATTTCAAAGTTTTAATTTACATTTTTGACAAAAATGCCGTTCTGCTTAATCTATTGAAAATTTCATTTATAAATTACAGACATTTTCTTAAAAAGGTTCGTTATTAAAAAAATAAATTATTGAAGTAACAGACAATCCTGTTATTCACATTAAAGCTCTTCTTGGAGCTATCATGCTATTTTCAGTCTCTGATTTTTAGGAGTTTTTTACTCTTTGGGCATACAATTGCACATTCCTGCTAGGCACCATTAAATATATATACATTAGAAGAAATACTAATTTGAAATCGAAAAAATCCATTCACGGTATAACTTGATTTTCGTATCTTCTAATAATAGGTTTGATAATTGAAGTTGATGCGGTTCTGTGATTATTCGTCGAGATTCTTGATTTGTTCTTTACTAGAGAAGACCAATTGAACTTGATTAAATCATTGTTTCAATAAATTGGATATTAATTTTGCAGTTTTTTCAACATCTTCTACGGAAGTACTCCGACCAGTTGAAAATCTGATCACGTTTGATTGAACTTCAAGAGGAATTCTAGAAATAATCAATAATTAAAAGTTAATAACCGAAGAAAATAATTATAATGAATTCGATTTACTAGTTCACTCAAGTAGTGAAAAAAAATAATTATTTTTGCGAAATTTAATTTTTTAAACCCAAGGAAAAATTAAGAGTAGGCCACAATTTAGGCCAAAATGTTAATTTCACAACGAGTGATAACATGAGATTAATGCCCTCGACTAATCCATCGGATTACTTAAAAATAATTCGGTTTTGTGAACAAACCAAGTTTTTCATTCAAATGCGCAATAGACCAGACTCAAATAACCCGGTGCCCGTCTGAAGGTCTCAATTATGACCACTCCTTCAAACTACTGTAAATTAGTTTGAGAGCAAACGGATAAAAAACTCGGAATCTGATGAAATATAACTTTAGAACAAAAGAAAGTTCGCAAAAGTTGAATGGGAAAACTTGAATAGAATTACAACTGAGCTTAATATCGCATTATCCGGCTTAGAGTTAAATGTGAGTATCTGTGTTGATAAGAAATCTAATTAACCCCCACCTGCACGAGATGTCCTACCCCCCACCTCACGAAGAGTGTTTAAGAAACACACACATATTAGATTGTCCATCATTTATATCGACTAATAGGACATACAAAGGGTGGGTGTTCCGAAATTCTTGGTGGTTAATAATATATGAAAAAATGAAAAAAAAAATACGAAAAATTTTTTGGTCGTCAAGTGATCAAAATATAGCGATTTCTCAAATAAAGCGAAATAAGCTCTTTTCACACAGGTGCGCGCGGTGCAAAATTAAAATGCCAAGTTCCCTCCAAAATCACTCTAGTAGATAGTAAGATCATTATCTTGTTCCAGTACTGTTTTAACATCGCATAAACAAAAAATTGCATCCAAACAAGCATTTTCCGGTCTAAAAATTCTAGAATCACCAAAATTCTTGAAAAATTAAAAAAATAAGGGGTCTATCGGGGGCCGATATCCCGCGCCAAAATGACACTTCCCCAAAATATTTTGGTCTCTGTGTTCTGAAACACGCTCGTGCAGGTGGGGGTTAAGAACAACATTAGTTCTATTATGAAATCATTTTTTGAAAAACAGAAAGCCTTCTTTCAGCCATTTCTTCAGCAAGGAAAGTAGCAAAAACATTTAAATATATTAAATAAATGATTTTAAGAAAATATTCATGAAAGAAGAAAAGGGGGTTTGAATATGATTAGGAGATGATTTTAGGTTATTAACCCGAATCTGCACCGCTGTGTGCTGGAAACACAGATACCAAAAAATACTGTACGGTCAAGTTTGAATAACAATAATAGATATTCGGTAACCAGTGAACCGGTATAGTAATCGATATAAAATTTTTGAAATTGAAACCTGACACTAAAAATAGCTGGTTAAATAATAATCGGTGTCAAATTTCATTCCAAAATAATTGAAATAAATGATTCATCATGTTTTAACGGATCAAGGTATTTTTGTGAAAATGTTAATTTTTTTATTCCGCAGTAAAACTTATGACTTTTCTATAGTATTACAACTACGTGAATATATTACCACCATTATATTTATTCATATTTTGGAATGATGAATTTTGACATCGTTATTTATTTTAATCCAGCTTATTTTTCATTGTCCAGGTCTTCCAATTTCAAAAATTTCTATCATCGTGGACTTTTACGGTTCACTGGTTAGCCGAATATCTTTATTGTCTATTCAACTTGACCGTACCAGCCTACTTTTTTGGTATCTGTGTTCTCCAGCACACAGCGGTCCTGCAGTCGGGAATAAACTAAAAATCATCTCCTATCTATTCAAAACCCCCTTTTTTCTTTCATGAATATTTTCTAAAATCATTTATTTAATATATTAAATGTTTTTGTACTTTCCCTTGCTGACGATATGCTGAAAGGGCTTTCTGTTTTCAAAAATGATTATAAAGAATAATGTTCTGTTCTACCCCCACCTGCCAGCGTGTTTCAGAACACAGAGACCAAAATATTTTGGGGAAGTGTCATTTTGGCGCGGGATATCGGCCCCCGATAGACCCCTTATTTTTTTAATTTTTCAAGAATTTTGGTGATTCTAGAATTTTTAGACCGGAAAATGCTTGTTTGGATGCAATTTTTTGTTTATGCAGTTAAAACAAGTACTGGAACAAGATAATGATCTTACTATCTATAGAGTGACTTTTGGAGGGAAAACTTGGCATTTATAATTTTGACACTCGGCGCACCTGGTGGTGAAAGAGCTTATTGCTTATATTTGAAAAATCGCTATATTTTGATCACTTGACGACCAAAAAATTTTCGTATTTTTTTTTCATTTTTTCCATTATTATTAACCACCAAGAATTTCGGAACAACCCACCCTTTGTATTCCTATTAGTCGATATAATGATGGACATTAACTATGTGTGTGTTTCTTGAAACACTCTTCGTGAGGTGGGGTGACATCTCGTGCAGGTGGGGGTTTATTAGATTTCTTATCAACACAGATATCACTTTACTCATAAGCCGGATAATCGAATTAAGCTCAGTTGTATTCTATTTCAAGTTTTCCCATTCAATTTGCGAACTTTTCTTTTGTTTCTAAAGTTATATTTCATCAGTTCCGAGTTTTTTATCCGTTGCTCTCAACTAATTTACAGTGTTTGAGGGTGGTATAATTGAACCTTCAGGACGGGACCGGGTTATCTTGAGTCTGGTCTATTGCCGCATTTTGAATGAAAACCTTTGGTTTGTTCACAAACCGAATTATTTTTAAGTAATCCGTATTGAATTAGTCGAGGGCATTAATCTCATGTATTCACTCGTTGTGAAATTAACATTTTGGCCTAAATTGTGGCCTACTCTTTTTTTCCTTGGGGTTTAAAAAATTAATTTCGCAAAATAATTATTTTTTTTCACTACTGAGTGAACCTAGTAAATCGAATTCATTATAATTATTTTCTTCGTTTATTAACTTTTAATTATTGATTATTTCTAGAATTCCTCTTGAAGTTCAATCAAACGTTGATCAGATTTTTCCACTGGTCGGATAAAGTACTTCCGTAGAAGATGTTGAGAAGAAACTGCAAAATTAATATTCCAATTTATTGAAAACATTGATTTAATCAAGTTCAATTGGTCTTCTCGAAGTTAAAGAACCAATCAAGAATTCTCGCGAATAACACAGAACCGCATCAACTTCAATTTCAAACCTATTATTAGAGATACGAAAATCAGTTATAACCGTGGAAATGGATTTTTTCGATTTCAAATTCTAGTATTTCTTCTAATGTTATAATATATTTAATGGTGACTAGCAGGAATGTTGCAATTGTATGCCCATAAGGTACAAAAACCTCCCTAAAAATCACGAGCTGAAAATAGCATGACTAGCTCCAAGAAGACAGCCTTTTACTCGTGATACAGGGCTTGTTCTTGTTACTCCATAAATTTACTTTTTCTCTAACTAACGAACCTTTAAGAAAATGTCTGCTCAATTTATAAATTGAAATTCAATAGCGATTAATCAGAACCGGCATTTTTTGTTCAAAAATGGTAAATTAAAACTAAATCGATCTTTGTTCAGATTGCGATTTTCAATGTTTTAATCAACATTTTTTACAAATTTGTTTTTTCGGCTAAATTGATTTTTGTACGATTTTCAGCTTAATGGGTGTGTGTTACTGCTCGGTGGTTTTATGAGGGCCTTAGGGGGCATTACAAATGCTCCAAATGACCCATTGGTGATAACAAAGTGAACTTAGCCTACCTAATCATTAAAATTTTTTTCGCAATTTTCGCGTCTTTTTTCTTTTCTTTTTTTTAAGTATTTTTTTTCCAAAATGAACTAAACAAAATTACATTTGCTTCTAATTTAACATTAAAACGTTCCAAAATATATCTCGACGTTAGCTAACTTCTACACAGCATGTTTCAGATGGTTCTTTTGAGCGCCACTTAAGAAAAAATTCAAGCACTTTTTTTTCTAATTTTTCCTGTCCGCAAAAATCAGATTTCGAGTTTGAGGCGAAATCTCAAAAAAGTAGCTCGAGTAATTGTTCGATATTTGTATGAGACTAGCTTAGAAAAAAAAATTAATGAAGTTTTTAAAATTTTTCCAAGAGGAGTAGTTTTTTCCGACAATAATTGCCAAAAAAACGGTTCTAGAAGAAAATTTCTATAAAATTAGGCGAAATTAGAAAAACTGGTCGAGTTTATTTTTGGCTTACTATTTTTACAACTTGTGTCAAAATTTCAGCTAATTGTCGACATGAACCTGGGAGATGTTTTTCTTTGGCTTGGTTCCTTCTTGTGTCTGTGTTATGTTGTGAAGATTTGTATGCATAACAATTAGCTTTATGCGCTTTGGGGGTTAAGAGATAGTTCTAATCGGATAGTATCCTTAAGCTGTGTGGGCTAATTTTTTTTATCGAGAAATTCATTTCCAGCGAGCCAGTACCCCCTTAAATGACAGATTTTTAGTTTCAATTGGACACTAAGAAATAGTTTTTCCATGAGGATAAATTCTTGTCAGAACTGTATTCTTTACTAAAAAGTTGAAATCATGATCAAATGATGCTGTTACAACCCGTTTTTAACACTTTTTCTGAGAGGGGATTATATCGTATTTTATTTAATAATTATTCATAATTCATTATTATTCATTTTTTATTTAGTACAATATGTAGATGAGTGATTCGGTCCTCAACTTAATTTGGAAAATGGAAAACGAATTCTCGGTTGGTTTATTTGCAATAAAATCCATGCATCTCCACAAAGGGCGATTTATGGAGTCAATCAGATTTTATCAACAAGATCAGGGCGAAAAGGGTGCTACTAAATGATAACGGTTTGCATCAAACCAGCCACTACGCAGGGAATGCGTTTAATACATAATTATCCAAGATATTACAAATCCCAACCAAAAAAACGACACATAATTACCAACACAAACGTACACCAATAACTAAGTCTTTTCAAGATTGATTTATGTACAGGGTGCCGCAGCGGGGAAACCCTAATTACTTTAGTAGTTTAAACTTAAAATTGTTAACGAAATTTTTTTGAATTATTTTATATTTTTATTTTATTTATTAAATCGCAACATTTCGAGATTCTTTATCAAGCCAATGGGAGATTTTAAAGGACTTGTAAGTTTCGAAAAGTTTTTTATTTTCGTGTAATGTTAAATGTTGTGTTATCCATAAATTATCCGACGAAGTGAACATTTCCTAAATAATGTTCATAATTATATCGCTATAGGGAAAAATGTTGACTCAAAAAACTGTCAAATGTGTTCTATAAGAAAAAATGCATCCAAATTTTTGAATAACCAAAACTACGAAAATAGGCACCATAACTTTTCTGTTAAATTAACATTAATTAGAAATTCAACTTAAAAAAAGATTAATTGAAATTTAATATCTATTATACAGATACTATTGTTTAATACAGCAGGCCGCCGGGTATAGTTCATCCCGCCCAAAACCCTACCGTAAGCCTCGCAAAAACCCTACCCGGCTTTTGAAAAAATTAATTTATTCCGTTCTGGGTGGGCGGTTATAGTATACGGAAAAGATTAGGGGATTTTTTTAAAAGTTCTTAGGCAAAAGATAGGCGTTTAAAACCGGATTTTCCAGACCAGAATTCTACCGGTACGGCGCGACAATGAAAATACACATTTGTTTTAAAAACACATGTTATGACACAATGAAGTGATCGGTATTCAAAGGGTTTCAAAAAAAAATCATGGTTTTCACTCAATGTCGGCTAGCTTGAAATGGGCAACTAGTTATTCAGGATAAATAATTTAGTTTTTCCTGGTTGAGATGATTTACTGTCGAGCATATTTTTTTTTCATAATTTTCAGTTGTTTCTTGACATTTTAAACGATTTTCGGATTAATCTTTCATTCATTGTATATTTAAAATTCAATCTTTATTTCATTCTTTTTTCAAATAAATTAATTTACCATCCTAGAAGATTTTGTAAGAAAATTATTAAATCCAACAAAAATTTAATTACCTCCTTGACCCATATTTTAAAGCCAATTTTAAACTCAGATATCGTCAAATTGGAAATTCCAGAGCAATTTTCCAAAAGTACGGCCGTATAGTTAGGGGTTTGGCCGTCCAAACTTTCTATACTATACGAGCACTGCTTAGATATTAATTTTTTTAAGTTGAATTTAATAATGTTGTTTAAATAGAAGATTATGGTGTATTTTGTAGTTTTGGTTATTCCAAAAATTTGGTGCCCATTTTTTTCTTTTAGACAATTTGACGTTTTTGATCAATTTTGTAATTACTTGAAGCCTTACATTTTTGAAGCAAATAGTTATATATAACATAAGAATTTACAGAAAGAGTTCGTTCAGTATATATCTTGTCTTAAACAAAATACATTTTGAGTTTAAGGTGGTGGTCAAAGCAAATCAAGGAGACATAAAATGTTACTTATTTACACCGATGAAATGTTTTTATGATATAGTACTAAGTATTTGAAGGTCATTGGTTGTATTTTAAAATTATATAAACATGAAAGGATATTGTTGGTCTTTACCGGTTTATAATGCACCTTAGTCACACTATAATTTTCATACATTATTTGGACAAATTTAAATTAACGATTTCAGGGAGACCTAGAGGGAAGTGAGAATAAAATTTTTAAAAATATTTTCTCCATAGTGTTTTTTTTTTGAGGTTTGCTGATAAACTTACTACCAAATTGTGGAAATGTATTTAAAAATGACCGGAGGAGTAGGGATTTGAAAACAAGAAAAATTAAGGACGTTATATGTAAAAATTGTTACGAGACAATTGATCAAAATATGGGGGTTTATTTTGATAGGAGCCTATTTTAGGGATGAGGATTTCCTACGATTTCAAGGAAACAATGAAACAATATATTGGCCAGATAGGAGAATTTAATTCGCGTGTGATTATGATTTAGTTTTTTTGAATTTCAGACTGTTGACGGGTAATAGGGGGTTTAAGTAGTGGTTCAAAGTTGTTTTAACTTAGGACAATAACGTGTAGATAAACGGCAAAGGGTTCGAATTTGATATCCAGATAACATACCGATTGATACATTATGAGTTCATAATCACTACACAGCAAAAATTCTTTGTGACGGTCTTCTATTATTATTTTATAAATTTATTTGACAAATTGACGCGATATATTGTTTTAGTTATTCCTAAGTATAGATATCGACTTACCGCCGTGTCAAAATTTGGAACATTATTTAACCGCAGTATTTTATTAAGTTCAAGTGTTTGTAAAGTTGTTAAAGGTTTCATTGACTATCACCTAAGTGAAAAAAAATTTTGGGATCATAAAACTGACAGTGTATCTGATATCCAGATTAAAAATTGGTGTCGACTAGATCTACGAACGGTTCAAGAGCCTGATTGGAACAAACATTTGAAAACGGATAAGGAAATCGATTACGGTCACCTTGGTATTGAAATAAAAAAAAAATCCTATTAGACACAGGAGAATTATTCCTTATACCTGACAATATGTTAATGAGGTTTCATAAAAATCGAGAAAAGGACGTAATCATACAAATAGTCATAAAGAATAAAAACAGTTAATTGGAAGGAGAATTAATTTACAATCCCAGAGGAAAAATTGGAGATTTTGGTGAAAACAAAAATTTTTATTTACTGTAAAGTATGTATTTTTGTGGAAGTGAAATTGTCTTAGGTATTACGGAACAATAAAAAATGCGTAACTATGTTTCCGTGTTTGGCATATAAGGACATGTAATATATGGACAAAACAGACAGAAATTTGGACATTTTTTGCATTTTAGAAAAGTTTGTTCCGAATATATGCGACCCAAAACAACAACTTATATAATTTTAGTTAGGGGGAAAAAATTGACACGAAAATTTGAACGAATTAATGACTTAATAATGTAGTGAATATTTTTTTGAATTTTTTATTCCTTCCGTTTTGCTATTTAGATGGATTGAAAGGGTTGATGAAATTATACAAAAAATGTGTATTTCTCTGATCGTGTTATCGCTGATGGTGAAAAATTAATTAAGGACCAGGATTTTATGAATATGATCATTATGACCTTAGGTAGATATTTTTTTAAAGGAACCACTTGTGAGCTTCAATATAGGAAGTCATACCAAGATTAGTACAAACGGTTTTCTTTATGGTTTTGCAAGCTACAATCTTGTGACATGGACACAACACCATCTTCTTTTTTTAAGGTAACTCAGGCCTTCACAAAGGTAATTCGACCACGGTCAGAAACACGGTTCCACAATCGCGTTTTATAACAAGAATCCAACCACAAGAAACCTTTGAAAGTATACTTTAGGATAGTTTTCAAGAAAATCTTTTTGAATAATCCATTTTTCGAATATCTTTGATACATAAGGGTCAAATTAACTTTTCATCCTTTAACAAAATTATGAGTTTAATATGCAATTACCTTCTGGTGGATAGTTTTTCCAGAGAAATTTTTGACAAACAATGTTTTGATATTGACACACTAAGTGGTCAATAAATTTTCTTATTGATAACAAATATGTGTTTTTACCTGAGAAATATTCTTTCTGGGTAGTTTTTTAAGAAAATGTTTGACATAATGTGTTTGTATAATCTGAACAATTAGGGGTCAAATTAAACTTTTTTCATATATATAAAAATGTGGTTTTAAGTGGAACCTATACTTCCTGTGGTTAGTTTTCCTAGAGAAATTTTTTGACAATCGATGTTTTTCTTACTTGACAAATTAGGCGGGGGTAAATTACATTTTAATATGTTATACAATCATATGGTTTAATAATCGGAAATATACTTTTGAAGAAGTTTTTCAGAGAAAATGTTTAATCTAATTACGAATGGAGTAAATTAACCTGTTTAAGTTTAACTGAAGTGTGGAGTAAGTGAGAACATTGGTTTAAAATTAATGTAATTTTGATTGTTTGGTATAATGTAATGTTGGTGAATAAATTTTAGGTTAATTAAATGGTCGGATTTCGATTGGTTGGGGAATTTAAAAATTATTTGCACCTAGTGAATATATAAAAACAGAAGGAATCTGTTACAGTAAATTATAATGTAGAGTGTGTTTGGCTAAATGATTAATTAATATTCTATTCTAATTCTATACAGTTAAACGTATAAATTAATTAATATAATCATAATATCTGGATATAAATTTTATCTCTGAAAATTGTAATCTAAGAAATTGTAATGAGTGAATATCAGATACAATAGAGGACACCATACCATGTGGAATTAATGTATGAGTTGAACCATGTCGATAACATGATGAATTTCTATTTCTTTAAGTTTAAAACAATACGGAATTTAATATATGAATATCATATACTGATTAGGATAGCGAGTATGTCTGTCTCATTATCTAGTAACACCAAAACAAAACCTCTAACACTAGAAATTTAGTATGGCGATTTTATTGTATAATCCGTGAATGTGTGTTGTTATTCATGGATATATGTGTTTTCATATATTTAAAATCTATTTAGGTGGGTGTATTAAATTAAAAGAGGAGTCATCTGTGACCACATTTACATTTACGAATGAAGGTGGAAATATGTGTGAACAACTAAGTCAGAACGTAGGTGTGGCTAGAAATTCATCCAATGAAGATGGAGAGTGAACTCAATATTCATCAAGTGAGCAAACTCGCTGTCACCATGTGTCAGTTCGAATTGTATCAAACTACGTACGAAACAGAAAAGAGTAATCAAAGAAAGTGGTAAATACAATAATTTCAGGCGGACCATGTAATGTGTCCGAGCAATTCCTGTGGTGATTCAATATATTGGTCCACGGTTTTCTCTTTTTGTCGAATGACCCGTTAGTGGAGATATAAATATTTCGTGACCGCTAAGATAGCGCAGGATGAATTTCGATCGTATACAGACCTCTAAGTAGGAAAACAGATTCCTGACAGTATATGTAACTGAATTATTAATACACAGCGGCGATTACTATCACGGCTCAAATCGAACAACATCCATTCGATGAATGCGAGAATAAATAAGCGTGAAATTAATCCTCTAGTGTGGTTCAGATTTGAGCACAGTGATGGTCAATCACAATCTACTAGAAGTGATATCAGTGGTCTAGATTGCCGCAAGTCTTCTATCATGAATAATAAATTAGAAGGATACTGTACCTCTGAGAGTCGGCTAATTCCATATTGTCACATATAATATGTCGAGATCTAAAAGGATATAAAGTCGGAATACTCATAAACGGTAAATGTGTCACTATCTTAACACTCATATATTTTTGCATTCTGCTATAATAGTTCTGTCTTATATAGAATAATAATTGACGCTTATAACTTGACTGATTCCAAGGGCCATAAAAAATCGTCAGAGAACGGATTCAACTTGGTTGGCAAATACCTATTTGTCAATGGTTTCTCTATGATACATAGTGAAACCAATCAAACTGAGATTCGAATAATTAATTCATATTATAGGTTAATAATTATTCATTGGAAAAATATAATAATATTGAAATAGGAGCAACAAAAAATGATTATCATAAACCTGTGTTAGTGAATCGAAAGGTATATTTATAATGTGTATTCTCGCGGAGACCTGCCTGTCCATTAAACGCTCCGTTCTTAGGCAAGATAAAGCTAGAAGATATATATTAAGACTTCTTAATGATCCGTATTCTTGATATAAATGGAAAGTATATATATCTTGCACATGTGAATAGCCGAAGTTAAATGGAAATAAACGAAATGGTGTTCTAATAAGGAAATAACCTGACTATAGGGATTTTTATACCCTTTCTTGAATTTCCTAAGAGAATATGGAGCTTCGCAATGAAAAAATATCAACTGTATATAGGTTGTGTCTGTGGTAACTGCACGCGGATTTAAATGTCTCGACTATAACACCTAACATCCTGATGAAGTTGGCTCTTTAAGAACGATTTAATTTCGAGTCGAGATATATCTGGTGTAACTCTGATTTATGACCTTCTAACGTGGAATAATAGTGTGAATAAAACCATCTAAAAGTAGCCTCAGGCAACTCGTGTTTATATATATTATACATATTTTAATAACACACGATCTAAAAGAGGAGTAATCGTATCCGTGTTAATATAATTTTGAATATTGGTGTATGTCTACTGGTTTAAGAGTCACGTCACTAAGAATATTATAAAAACAGATTGGACTTGTTGGCAAAGAAATCTGATGAGTCTCCAATAACATCGAATTTATGGAGACGTTTTGATATGAAAGAGTAATGAATAACACCAAAGCAATATAATAAAGCGCGAAGTTTAATATTGGAAACAATAAAAGTTCAATTTGAGCATTTGCGACATAAACATCGTCCCACTGTGTGCCTCCTAATAGTCTATTTTAATAGATGTCACTTTTAGAATTTTTAATATTTTTGGTAAACCAAAGTCAAGTTTTAAACCACCATAAACCATTTGTCCTGATTTTTTAAATACAATTTATTTCTGTAGTTTCTTAGGGCCGTTTGTAAGCAAACATTCTCGAAAATGTCAATCTCAGGTGATGTTGCTCTTAAAAAACAAGTACTATAATTTCAGGGTTTGGATTCCCGAAACAAGTTGTTATTTCTCAAAGTCGGATTTCATTTTCCTTTTTACAATCATTAGTTTTTTTGAGGATTAAATTTACAGAAACAAAAGCGTTTAAGCTTTTTGTTTAAAAAATGATTTAATAACACAAAATAAACCAATCTTTATTTCCAAGTCATTACTTGATACTAATTTTATTTTCAATAACACCCTGTTTATTCCACAAACATTATTCGGTGATTGTTTTCATCGTCAGGATAAAGAAATGTAAAAAGTGATGTCGCGCCTAAATAGCAAATTTGGTCAGTATGTGTACTTGAGGGAAAGGACTCTGATATCTAAAATATCTGGAGCAGGTGTCCGATAAAAAACTGTTGGACTCAGGGTAAGCTTGGTTTATACTAGTTTTATTTATATCGGAAGATAATAACTTGTGCCGTTATTCTCAACTTTGTTTCCGAGACTCTCGCCCTATTTAGAATGGAGAGGTAAAATGAGAGAATACTCGAAAACAATTTAGAGAATAACGCAACAAGTATTATTTTCGATATGACCAGTTCCCAGAGGGGTCAAATAACAGTTTTTTCGAT
This sequence comes from Oikopleura vanhoeffeni, assembly GCA_004367855.1. NCBI lineage: Eukaryota > Metazoa > Chordata > Appendicularia > Copelata > Oikopleuridae > Oikopleura > Oikopleura vanhoeffeni. The sequence goes on along the minus strand of SCLH01000653.1, from coordinate 220,427 downwards.
TTTAATAGAGAAATTTATCTTTGAGGCCCGGATTTACGGAACCTTTTTTAGCAGTTGACAGATTTAACTGTTGGACCACGGACGAACCGTATATTCGCATAGTTGATATCACGAAACGGTTTTTTTCGCATTCAATGAAAAACGTAAAAGCTTTGCAATTGTTGAAAAATATTTTGCTCCATCCAGTTTACCCGGTAATTTTCGCGCGTTTGAGAATTTTTTTTCTCGACATTTAGAAAAACAAAAACAATATATTTTATTAAAATTACATTAAATTAGGCTGTGTTTTCAAAACCGTGAATCAGCGGTATATTGCTGAAGCAAAAAATTTTATGCAAAAAAAGGTTTCCGTAGTTATAATATCACTGGATATGTCTTTACGCTCAGACCGTGATGGCACAGTCAAATCTGTCGCCCGCTAAAAAAGTTACCTGAATACTTTTTTTCGCTAAATTAGTTTTCCCAAAAATATCTTTCCTTTTGCTTTAACTCCTTTTTCTTAACATTAACCCCCACAGATTTATGGTTGTTTACCCGAAACTGTCAAAATAAATGAACATTCTTGTGATCAAAAATAATATAAATTTGTATGCCTTCAAAAACCCAATAAATAATAGCATCCATATAAATATGAACTAATCCCACCCATAAATTCGAATAGATAAACATTAATTTTTGTCATCTTACCGGTCGGATCTTTTGTCATTAATCATCTATAATTAATTTTTCCAATTTCTTAGAAACTGGTTTGAATGGCCCCAGGTTTGCTTATGCGCCATCATGGACACTAATCAATTTTGTTTCTTCTTTTTATTTTCCGGATTTTAATTTCCTCGGACTTCTACATGAAAGTATTTTTTTTAGGGAGTGGGAGAGGATCAAATCAAGAGCTGATTTTATTTTGCTCTTCTAATTTTGAGGGGGTTCAAGACTTGCCACAATGCCTCAATTAGTGGTCGAAATAACGTGAATTGCTTTCAGGCATTTTACAACAAGAGGTCAATCACCCAGTTTTAACGATTCAAGTTCCACCAGAAGCTAAAAATTATATTTTCAGAGTTTTTGAATTGATTGAGTCTCCGATTTGACGACGGAGCCAATATTGATGTTTTGACTTTGCAATGGACTGCCTAATGACGGTTTATATTTTTGGAAATAGAGGGTAGTATCTACTATGAAGGTTAGGCTATTGCCAATAGCCTATTGGTCAAAAACACGATTGGTGTTGGTATCTCCGCGTCTCCGCTTAGAGAGCTCCAACAGGTGGGCGCTCTAGCCTGAATGTTCTGAACTTATTGAAGCTCGCTTATTTTTTTATGGACGAGAACCCTTGCCAATGTTTATTTTTTGGTTTAAATTAGGGTATATATTGTTACTAATTACTCTTTTATAAAATCTATTTATGAAACAAAAAAATCTTTTCATACTAATTTTTTCATTTGTAAAAAGTTGGTTCAGATTAATTTTGTTATCAAATACAATTGTAGGAAATTGAAGGATTTTTTTAACAAATATTACCTTTTGTAAACATGGTTTACCTAAGGTTCGCTCTTTTTTTAGGTAGCGCCTATTTTTAAAGGGGGGGGGGGGTTTTTTGTATAGAGCTAGGAAAGGCTTTTTCGAAGGCGCATAACTCTTTATTCCTTCATAACAATCATTATAAAATATCAGGGAATAGCATTTTTCGTAATCTCTTGGAACACATGTTTACTTTTTCTAACTTATTTCATAGCATTGTTCGACCAGACCGGTTAACTTGAGTTGCACCGCGGCAAATTTTTTTTTTTGAAAAGTTTTCATAATTTTTTTTCGCCTTATTTCAAAACAATTTGATTCTTTCATCACAGATATGTATATATTTTTATAACGTAAAACTCGGTATCGTCGTTTTTTTCCTATTTTCCACCCTAAAAGTGCTTCAAAATAACGAAAAAGTTGTCGTTTTTGGCCATTTTTTTGCCCACTAAAAGTCGACTTATATTTTTTTTTCGTTGTATTTAATGAAGTCATTTTTATTGCATTACAGAACATTTTGCAAGGGGTGGTGAACATCCTTGCAGGAAGTACTTTTGTCGAATTCGACCTGATTTGGCTGTTAAAATCGACAAAAAAATGCGCGAAATCGAACAATTTTGAATATTGAAAGATGAGAATTTTAGAAAATTTTTTAAATGCAAAGATGTCCTTTGCGTACGGTTTGCTTGAAAACGATATTTTTAGCAACTATTTTGGTCTGATTTGAACACAGCGTGGATTCTAGAAAACAATTAAAACTTTTTCATCAAAATTATTTTTTTTGATCTCTAGCACGTTTCTGTTGGTCATTGTCTGATTAATAGAGGAGCCTTAGACGGCCATAAATAATGCTCCAAAATGGATAAGGGTCGATAATTAACCCGTGTGCAGCTATCAAAAGCCTACTATATAGGCTTTTGCATATCTAAAATCATCGTAAAAAATGCAAAAAAAACATCGTAGAATTTTGTCTTCGTTTCGAATACATTAAAAGAATTTTGCAAGAGATGTCAAAAAAATAACTTTATTTTTTTTTTTTGCGAAATTTTGTTTCAAATATTACGGAGGGTTGATTTTTCTAATCTTTTTACTTCTCAAAAAATGAAATGCGACCTATTCCGCTCAAACCTCGGAGGAGATAGAATTTTTCAAACCTAAAAATCGTGAAAAATGGGCGCCAAAAATTCGTCGGTTTATTGGAGTTCCCGCTATTGAAAATCGCTATCTCCTACAAGTCTATAGTTTGCTTATTCCACGTTATTATGGTTCAAACTTTTCAAACAAATTGATGATATATCATATATGGTCTGGGAGGAGATAGATTTTGAAAAATTTTGCAAAGTGACCTCGATGTTACGGACTATGTGACGATGGGTGTAGTCATCAAAATTCTTTCAGTTTGACCTTTGATTTCACAGACGATTAAGGCTAGGTCAATAANTATAGTAAAAGTCATAAGGTTTTACTGCCGATAAAAAAATTAACATTTTCCAACAAAAAATACCTTGATGCCGTTAAAACATGTGATCCAGTGCTTCCAGAATGGCATGCCGCACCTGTTGATGCTATAACTTCTCCATTCAATTTTTCGATGATTTCTGATCCCATTTTAGACTGGTTGAAGGCGACAAGTAAAGTATTTGGTAGCATAGGTTCCTCTAGAATATTTGTTTATAATTGGGTCATATACTGTATATGATATACATGTAATTTTTTTTCGATTTGGTATGTTATTTGCCTCAAGAACTTTCCGACCAATCCATCTGGGTGGATACTGGAGTATTTCTATATGTCGATTTTAATGATGGACTAGTCATAACGAAGATTATACTTGCGCGTTGCTGAGAATGCCACCGTCATAACTGTGACGGCAGACCAATCAAACCACCCGATTCTTAAAATAAGTTGACAATCGTGTGATTTGTTGGTCACTATCAGTTATGACGGGGGCATTCTCAGCAACGCGCAAGTATAATCTTCGATATTACACATATTAGGAAAAAAATTGCAGAATAATTTCATAAATAATCAAATTATTTCTTTATTATGTCATATGATATGACCCCTATGAAAAAAGGACGCCAAAAAAAATCATAAATATGTTTAATTTTTCGTGATTTTTTTAATTTGCGGGTTACCGTAAACTCGTCAGCTTCACATTTATATGGGTTTCAAATTTCGAACTTTAAAATTCAGGGAGGACATGAATTTTTACTGAGCTCCCAAAAATATTTTTTTTGACTATTCCAGAGCCATAAAAGAATATTTTTCAAAAATGGACTTCAGGGTTTTGCGGACGTTATGTCCAGTTCATAAGAGTAAAATATTTCTATATCTTTAAAACTCACGTAGGAGACGCATTCCCTCAGTTGGAAATGTTCGTTTGTGATAGATCGATCACTTTCGAAATATTTTCAAAATTTAATATTTTTGTTCCTATAATTCAAAATAAAATACTATTTGATCGTAGTATGAGTAGTTCCCCAATTTTAGCCATCAACACCTCCTTAATGAGAATTTCAAATTTTGGGGTCAAATTACCAGTTTTTAAATAAATTGTTTTTCTTTCAACTTTCTGTTTATAAATTATCTTCTGTTTAAGAGCAAAAAGGGTTTCTTACCAGATATTAACGTCACGTTCAATGATTCGGAAAGTTGTTTGAACAGCACGTCTCTTGTCTGACTCATTTTCGAGGCATACTCTTCCAAATTCTCCAAAACTAATTCCGCCGCTTTCCCAAGGCCCACTATCATTGGGGTATTCTCCGTTCCACTTCTCAACCCATTTTCTTGTCCGCCACCTCGTAAAAATGGGGATAATTTTTTTGGATTTTTTACATAAAGAGCTCCAATTCGGGGTCCATAAAACTTATGACCCGCAACGCAGAGATAATCACAATTAATAGCATCGACATTTACTCGTATTTTCCCAAAGCATTGAGAAGCATCGACCAAATAGTCGATTTTGTTTCTATAAAAAGCATAATATTTATTGAATTACAAATACTCTCATTCACCAAGTCGGGACCCACTCATATTAAAATGTGATGCGATGGATTTAATAGTATTTTTTTTTGATTGATAGTGATTAATAACATAACCAAATTTTGTTTGTATAAGGGCCAATCCCTTTTTATTTTTACATAGCTATAAATTTTCTAAGCTATAATTACAGAACTGTCAGAATTTGAGGTACACCACATACTCAAACGTCCTGACACCTATGATTTGACAATTTTTGTCAGGACGTTTGAGAAAGTGTCAGGACGTTTGAGAAACTGTCAGGACGTTTGAGAAACTGTCAGGACGTTTGAGTTTGTGGTGTAATACCGAAGATAATAAATGTAAAAGTAATTTTTATTTGAACTTTTTGCTTTGAGCGTAACAAATTTCTATGTTTTTAATGAATGTATGATCAGAATAACTTTTACAGATCTGAGAACTAATGTTCTAGATTATATCTAAGATTGGTATCACTAGGCCTCTACTTTCGCGTAATATGTCGAATTTTTCAAGACTCAAAAATATGGGTAATAAAATTTTCAAAATTCAAAAAAAATAGTGAAAATCTCAGATCACCCAAAGGGGAATCAATTTTTACTTAACGAAAATTTTGAAAATCTCTTTAATTATCTATTTTTCTCTGATACACCGCAAGTTCCGTTCTACTACGTCTAAATAATGTTTTATTTGAAAATTTGACACATTCCATAAAATCAAGTTTAATATTTATTAAAAAATAAAGTTGGCCTCTATTATTTATTCAACTGAATAATATTAACTGAATATATTAATATTTGGTTCATTAACCCGCTTCAAAACTCATTAATTTTTCACCTTGAAAAAAAACTGTTACGAAAATCTGAAGTGTCTTAAATGATAATTAATCACATTTTACAGTGAAAATTTTTCACGAATTATTCATTGTCTAGGAATTATGAAATATCAAAAAAACATACCATGAAAAACATACCATGGTATGAAGAATTTTCTATTTCTTAGTTTAACAATACGATAAATATTATATTGAGAGCGATGCTGTCTTATTTAGAACCCAAACAAAACCTCTAACACTAGAAATTTTTATCATTTTGATCCGTTGGATGGATTTGTGCAAGTTCATAAGTAAAAAAAAAATCTGCCCAAAAAGGGGAAATTGACAATTCAACTGGTATACTATATCGAAAATCCTGCCTATGCGTCGAATTTTATCCCTACGTCACAAAAAGAGAAAGTGACCAATGAAATCACAGGATTCTCGACAATGGTGTGATGTGATTGGACTCTGTCTTTTCTTGTGACGTAGTGATACAATTCGACGCATAGGCAGGANGTCTAAATAATGTTTTATTTGACACATTCCATAAAATCAAGTTTAATATTTATTAAAAAATAAAGTTGGCCTCTATTATTTATTCAACTGAATAATATTAACTGAATATATTAATATTTGGTTCATTAACCCGCTTCAAAACTCATTAATTTTTCACCTTGAAAAAAAACTGTTACGAAAATCTGAAGTGTCTTAAATGATAATTAATCACATTTTACAGTGAAAATTTTTCACGAATTATTCATTGTCTAGGAATTATGAAATATCAAAAAAACATACCATGAAAAACATACCATGGTATGAAGAATTTTCTATTTCTTAGTTTAACAATACGATAAATATTATATTGAGAGCGATGCTGTCTTATTTAAAACCCAAACAAAACCTCTAATACTAGAAATTTTTATCATTTTGATCCGTTGGATGGATTTGTGCAAGTTCATAAGTAAAAAAAAAATCTGCCCCAAAAGGGGAAATTGACAATTCAACTGGTATACTATATCGGAAATCCTGCCTATGCGTCGAATTGTATCACTACGTCACAAGAAAAGACAGAGTCCAATCACATCACACCATTGTCGAGAATCCTGTGATTTCATTGGTCACTTTCTCTTTTTGTGACGTAGGGATAAAATTCGACGCATAGGCAGGATTTTCGATATACAGACTAGCACCCAATCAAAACCATCGATTTCAGAATATGCGGATTTTATTGGTCAGATTTGGAAGGGATCAACCAATCAAATGGTCAGATTCCGCATTTTTCAAATATTCAGGATCTGTCCTCTGAGAGTCGGTAATCCATATGTCACATATAATATGTGTTAAAATAGCATATCTACAGTATGTAACATTTTTGCTCCTATTTGTCTAATTTGGTTAACTTGCTATCCGCCAATGAGAACGATCAATTTTGGCAAATACCTATTTCTTTTCCAGATTGAACCAATCAAAACGGAATTCAGATTTATTCAAATTGGAAAAATAGGAGCAAAAATGTTACATACTGTAGACGAAAGTATTTTATGACCGCCCTGCCGTCAATACCACCTTAGAAAAAAATTAAAATACCTTCTGAAAATTAATAAACTCTTCACATGATGCGATACTTATTTATTTTTACCCTTTCTTATCAAAAATGAGCTCTCTGAAAAAAATGGTGTCGTCTGACGGGATTAAATGTGCTCCTAAATGATTTGTCTTTAAAATTTAATTTGATCAGATTTGTCCTTTTTATGACCGTCTGGATTTTTAACCATCTACAAAAATACAATGTATATAAATTTAAACTAAAAATACTTGGTATTTTGGGTTTGCTCGAGCCGTCAAGAAATTAAAACGATTTTTGGCAAGCAAGCTCTAAAATAGAACGTTTGAAAATATAATAAAACAAGCAATATAATAAGCGCGAAGTTTAATATGAACAATAAAGTTCAAATTTGAGCATTTGCGAATAAACATCGTGTGTGCCTAATAGTCTATTAGTAATAGATGTCATTTTAGAATTTTTAATATTTTGGTAAACCAAAGTCAAGTTTAAACCACCATAAACCATTTGTCTGATTTTTTAAATACAATTTATTTCTGTAGTTTCTTAGGGCCTTTGTAAGCAAACATTCTCGAAAATGTCAATTCAGGTGTGTTTCTTAAAAAACAAGACTAATTTCAGGGTTTGATCCCGAACAAGTTGTTTTTCTCAAAGTCGGATTCATTTCCTTTTACAATCATTAGTTTTTTGAGATTATTTACGAAAACAAGCGTAAGTTGTTAAAAATGATTTAATAACACAAAAATAACAATCTTTATTTCCGAGTCATTACTTTGATACTAAATTTTATTTTCAATAACACCCTGTTATTCCACAAACATTATTCGTGATTGTTCATCGTCAGATGGAAGAATGTAAAAAGTGATGTCGGCTAAATAGCAAATTTGGTCAGTTGTGTACTTGAGGAAGACTCTGATATCTAAAATATCTGGAGGGTGTCCATAAAAACTGTGACTCAGGTAAGCTTGGTTTATACTAGTTTTATTATATCGAAGATAATACTTGTGCGTTATTCTCAACTTGTTTCCGAGACTCTCGCCTATTTAGATGGGAGTAAAATGAGAGAATCTCGAAAACAATTTGAGAATAACGCACAAGTATTATTTTCGATATGACCGTTCCCAGAGGGTCAAATAACAGTTTTTCGATTTTAATAGAGAAATTTATCTGAGGCCCGATTACGAACCTTTTTTAGCAGTGACAGATTTAACTGTGGTACCACGGACGAACCGTATACGCATATGTGATATCACGAAACGGTTTTTCGCATTCAACTGAAAACTAAAAGCTGATGTGAAAAATATTTTGCTCCATCAGTTTACCGGTAATTCGCGGTTTGAGAATTTTTCTCGACATTTGAAAAACAAAAACAATATTTTATTAAAATTAATTAAATTGGCTGTTCAAACCGTGAATCAGCGGTATATTGCTGAAGCAAAAAATTTTATGCAAAAAAAGGTTTCGTGTTATAATATCACTGATATGTCTTACGCTCAGACCGTGATGGCAGTCAAATCTGTCGCCGCTAAAAAAGTTACCTGAATCTTTTTTTCGCTAATTAGTTTTCCCAAAATATCTTCCTTTTGCTTTAACCCTTTTTCTACATTAACCCTTAACATTAACCCCACAGATTATGGTTGTTTACCCGAAACGTCAAAATAAATGACATTTTGGTCAAAAATAATATAAATTTGTATGCCTCAAAAACCCAATAAATAATAGCATCCATATAAATATGAACTAAATCCCGACCCATAAATTCGAATAGATAAACATTAATTTTGTCTCTTACCGGTCGGATCTTTTGTCATTAATCATCTGAATTAATTTTCCAATTTCTTGAACTGGTTGAATGGCCCCAGTTTCATTATTGGCCATCATGACACTAATCAATTTTGTTTCTTCTTTTATTTTCGATTTTAATTCCTCGACTTCTACATGAAATTTTCTAGGGAGTGGAGAGATCAAATCAAGAGTGATTTTATTTTGCTCTTCTAAATTTTTGAGGGGGTTCAAGACTGCACAATGCTCAATAGTGGTCGAAATTACGTGAATTGCTTCAGGCATTTTACAACAAGAGTCAATCACCCAGTTTAACGATTCAGTTCCACCAGAAGTAAAAATTATATTTTCAGGTTTTGAATTGATTGAGTCTCCGATTTGACGACGAGCAATATTGATTTTTGACTTTGCATGACTGCCTATGACGGTTTTATATTTTTGGAAATAGAGGGGGTAGTATCTACTATGAAGTTAGGCTATTGCCAATAGCCTATTGGTCAAAAAACACGATTGGTGTTGGTCTCGCGTCTCCGCTAGAGAGCTCCAACAGGTGGCGCTCTAGCCTGAATGTCTGAACTTTGAAGCTCGCTATTTTTTATGGAGAGAACCCTGCCAATGTTATTTTTTGGTTTAAATTAGGTATACATGTATATTGTTACTAATTACTCTTTTATAAAATCTATTTATGAAACAAAAAATCTTTTCATACCATTTTTTCATTGTAAAAGTTGGTTTCAGATTAATTTTTATCAAATACAATTGTAGGAAATTGAAGGATTTTTTTAACAAATAATACCTTTGGTAAACATGGTTTACCTAAGGTCGCTTTTTTTAGGTAGGCCTACTTAAGGGGGTTGTATAGGCTGGAAAGGCTTTTTCGAAGGCTCATAACTCTTTATTCCTTCATAACAATCTTATAAAAATATCAGGAATAGCATTTCGTAATCTCTGGGACACATTTTACTTCTAACTTTTTTCATAGCATGTTCGACCAACCGGGTAACTTGAGTTGGACGCGAAGCAAGAATTATTTTTTTGAAAGTCATATTTTTTTCGCCCTTAATTTCAAAAACATTTGATTTTCTCACAGATTTAATATATTAGTTTATTACTAACGTAAAAAACTGTGTATGGTCCGTTTTTTTTTAGATCCCCCCAATCGCGTTTGAGTATACAGTTCAAAGATCGGACACATACGATAATCCCTGATATTTTGGGATCATTGCAATAACTTTTTACTGTGGCGGTTGCGCTGCAGAGTCGCTTTTTCGATTTCCAGGTATTTTAAACGCGTTTTTCACCGGAAATTATCGGTTTCTCGAAAACCGCTCTACTACGTTTTTCATGAAGCTACAGGGAAGTATACAAAAAATCAAGGAATTCGACTAAAAAATGTCAAAAATGAATATCTGACAGTCCGTTGAGGGTGTCATATTAACATGATTTTGACTATCTTTAGATTGTATAAGTGAAAGTTTCGGCCAAAGCAGAGCATCTGTCAGTTGACCATCAGGAATTCGAAAAATAACATGTCAAAATGAAACTGACACCGGTGAGGGGTCATTTTACATGATGTGCTATATTTGGATTGGTATGAGTGAAATTCCGACAAAACATGGCATCTGGTACAGGTTTAACCTGGGTAATAAAATAAAAATTATCAAAAATGAAATATGACACCGATTAGACGCGTTTCCTACTTAAGACGAACCCTTCTTATTTTTATAGAAAGTTTAAGAGCTGTATCAAGAATTGTTTAAATTCTTCAGCCTCGGGGGCTTACAGTTATTTTGTTTAACACTTCATTGGCCACCACTTCGAGGCAACTGACTCACTCAGTAGAGGACTCTGTCGCATAAAACAAGAAGCTTGTTTAAGGTTATGGTAGGTTCCAACATTTTCTGCAGTTGTTTTGTCATTAAAATGCAACTCAAATTCAATCTTTTATTGCCTCTGAAGTCAGCAAACACAAAAATAATTTTCGAAAATTTTTGATTTATTTTTTCAATTTATTTCCAAGATATATTTCCTCAAATTATGAGAGGAAATGTCCGAAATCGACATTGCGTGAAGAATTGAAAATAACACCACAATTCGAAGTTATAATGCAATGTCGATTTGGCCATTTTCACATAATTTGAAGTTGATTGCTGATGACACTGCGATTTTAATAACTACCACATAAAAACATTTTTGTCAAGTTTCGGGCCGTTAAATTCCTTGTAGATTAAACATTAAATCATAAATATTTTCATTTACAGATATGCGTTTTTTTTTAACTCAGGAAATGGTAACTTGCTGTGAAGCCAATTGTCGCCATAAGATATGGTATATAGGTATGATATATATTGTATTAAAATGGGTGGAAAGGCCCCCTGAAGGTGTCAGTATACATTTTTGCAACTTTTTATCGAGATCGCAGAATCAAAATCTACCTGATGTTGAAGTCTTATACGTATGTAAGTTCTCCACTAATAAAAATATAGAAATCATGTAAATATGACTCCTGATGCGGTGTCATATTTTATTTTTTAATTTTATTGATATCCTGATTGTCAAACTGTACCAACGACCATCTTATGCCGAATTTCACAAAAAATGCAGTTCTTATATCCAGAACTCATGTATATGATCTCTCTGATCGTGTCACATTTTTTTTTTAATTTATTCGATTCCTGAGGTGAAACCTGTAACAGATGCATCATGCTTTGGCGAATTTCACGTTATACAATCTAAGTTAGAAAATCGAGTAAATATGACACCCTCAACGGTGATCAGATTTCATTATTTGACATTTTGTCTAGCAATTCCTTGATTTTTCTGGACTCTTCCTGGTTAAGTTTTCATGAAAAACGGTAGAGCGGTTTTCGAGAAACCGATAATTTCCAGGTGAAAACCTGGTATATCGGAAATCGCAAAAAGCGGCTCTGGGGGCAAAATAGCGCACACGCACAGTAAAAGTTATTCATGACCAAATCAGGGATATCGTATGTGCCGATCTTGACTATCTTCAAACGCCGCTTTTGAGGGGATCTAAAAAAAACGGGACCTATTCCGTCGTTTATCCTATTTAGTCACCCCTAAAAGTGCTTCAAAATAACGAAAAGTGTCGTTTTTGGCCATTTTTGCCACTAAAAGTCGTATATTTTTTTTTTTCGTTGTATTTATGAAGTCATTTTTATGCCTACAAGAACATTTTGCAAGGGTGGTGAACATCTTGCAGGAAAAGTACTTTTTCGAATTCGACCTGATTGGCTGTAAATCGACAAAAAAAATGCGCGAAATCGGACAATTTTGAATAATGAAAGTGAGAATTAGAAAATTAAATGCAAAGATTCCTTGGGTACTGTTGCTGAAAACGATATTAGCAACTATTGGTCTGATATTGACACAGCGGATTCTAGAAAACAATTAAAACTATTTTCATCAAAATTTATTTTTTGATCTCTAGCACGTTTGTTGGTCATGTCTGATTTAATAGAGGCCTTAGAGGCATAAAAATGCTCCAAATGGATAAGGGTGATAATTACCCGTGTCGAGCACAAAGCCTATATATAGGCTTTTGCATATCTAAAATCATCTAAAAAATGCAAAAAAACATCGTAGAATTGTCTCTTTCGATACATTATAAAGAATTTTGCAGAAGATGTCAAAAAATAACTATATTTTTTTGCTGGAATTTTGTTCAAATATTACGGAGGGTTGATTTTTTTTCTAATCTTTTACTTCTCAAAAATGAAATGCGACCTATTCCGTCAAACCTCGGAGGAGTAGAATAGATTTTAACCTAAAAATCGTGAAAAATGGCCAAAAATCGTCGGTTTATTGGTTCGCTATAGAAATCGCTCTCCTACAGTCTATAGTTTGCTTATTCACGTATTATGTACTTTTCAACAAATTGTGTATACTATGGTCTGGAGGAGAGAGTTTCTGAAATTTTGCAAAGTGACCTCGATGTTACGACTATGTGACGATTGGGTGTAGTCATCAAAATTTCAGTTTGACCTTTGATTTCACAAGATTAAGGCTAGGTAATAACAAATTTTGGGCATTTTTGGAATTATTGCCTCAAGAATTCATAATTCCTGAAATAGGCTTCTGCAAATAATGCAATCAGACATTGGACCACCCCACTAAGGGATGGGTTGCATGTCGCAGATATTTGGACAAAGTTTACAAAGGCTATTTTTGGATAAAACTGAGCAGAGGCTGATATTCCCAAAAACTTATGCATTCTTGAAAAACAACTCTTCACGGTGATTTGTAACTTAAACAGTAATCTGATACAATCCACCTACGCTTTTAAAAAGCCTCCTAAAAAATACCCAGAATGAATTTTCTCTTTCAATTTTCACCATTGTTCATTATTTTATTTGTGTCAGGCTCCAAAGGAACGCCTCCACATAATTTAAGGTGAGCGCACCAGGTAAAACTAACGAGCGAGCAGAACTACCGTAGTTGATACAAATTATTTGACCCAGTTGTTGAGGTTGATTGACCAGAAAAAACCGATATTCCGGGAGAAAAATAAAAAGGTTTTTGGCATCTAGACGGTCAGAACTGACTGTTTTAAAACGCCAATGTTACACACTAACTTCGAATTTGAGCATGACAAAATTCCATTACTTCATTTTCAGTAATTAGGGCCGTTGCCAGGAAAACATTTGCTACCGTTTTGAAATCACAATTTTTTTGGAAATTTGTGAAAAAATTGGTCATTTCGTTACGGAAAATGTCGGACTTTAATTTTTTTCTAAAATTTTTTTCCCAGCTCTTTCCAGGTCCAATTGTTTTGGGCACATGCGTCCAAATGTTCTGAAGAATCAGAGAAAAGAACCAAATTTTAATCATCCCCGACCATCCCCACGTCACAGCCTCAAATTTAAACAAAAAACCGGTATTCTTAACCGGTAAAAAATCGGATTTTTTGAGAAAATAAAAATTTACTTTTTCATTTTGAATTCTGCTCAAGATTGTTTTCTCGTCGTTAGTTCAAAGAGCAACCATCAAAAATTAGAATTGGCTCTGGTGCGTGCTTCCAACATAATGATTATTGTCCTTTACTTCGTGAATTTGTTTTGGCGGCCAAAAAACGAAAACTTAAAATTATTGATTTTATATAGATTTTAAATGAAAGTGCGCTAATTTGTTTTCTTTTTGACTGGCATAGAGTTTAAAAATTGCTACCACCAATCCTATAAAGTGTTTGTAATTTACGGAAAAAATATTTTGAAGCATTTTTTTTGGTTTCTAAGATTTTGTCAAAAATTTAGGCTCCAAACATGAAAAGTTCACAATGCCCCCAAGAGACGGACCTGAATACAAACTTTCAAAAAAAAACTCTCTAACGATTGTCCAAACAAGTCCGTGCTGAAGATGCCGTGCTATATTATCGAGTTAGTAAGTTTTGTCTAAATGTCTGACTCGTTTTCTGTAAATGCGTGTTTTAATTTCCAAAAAATCCATAGAAATTTCTCTTTTTTCAATCAATATTATTTTGAATCATCATAACGTGCTTTCTACGCCATTGCTATTCAAATAAAACGAGTACCAAAATGCTTGTATATTTCCATATGTTTATAAAAAAGGCAGAAAAATGTAAAAGTCAGGAATTGTTTACTCAGAGCTCATTTGCCGACGCCACCCCTTAAGTAGGGCCACCTAAAAACGACCTAACGGTTTTAAAATTTCGGAAATTGAAAGAACCGGCTCTGTGATCAGATAGACAATATAAATTTGTATTTATAGCCAAAATTTCATGAAGAGCTATCTTGAAGTCGAAATCGAGGTATCTAAATTGCAACGAATATGGGTTCAGGATATCCATGATAAAAAATATTTTTTCTCTGTCTCGTTGTGACTTATTTTCCTTGATGATTTAAGATATATATATGAGGCGAAATGACACTGATGTCATAGCATGCCAGTTTGGTAGTGAAAAGTATGAACTGGAAAATAATCATAATCGATATAATAAATGTATGAAATAATGCATAGAAAAAGTCTATTTAAAATACTGTGGAGAGCACTATGGATTTCTAAATAAGACCGGTTCCTAATAAATGTCCCGAGCTTGGATTGCCCCAATCATCTTTTAATGAGCTTGTTATCGCCTCGATAACTTCAGGGGCGATTGGCGTAGTTGCATTATAATCCAAATAAATAGATTTTTTACTCATTCTAAACAAATTTATTACAGTAAACATATTTTCAAAAATAAATAAAGAGCAGCTTCTGAGTTTTTTTACTATTTCTTCTCATGATAAATCCTTCGTAGGCAATTTTGCATTTTTTTTTATAAAAAAGTCGTTTTTTCGATTTCAGTTTTTTACCGGAAAATATTGGTTTCTCGAAAAAATTATAAAAATCGAAAAAACCGGCATCGCAGCGGCACGAAGCTTGAAAGTTATACTATAGGCCATAATTTTCGTTTTTTTTAAAGGCCGTACGTACGAGTTTCGATCTGACAGGCTTTTAAAAAGACTTAATTTTTTCTGGACGTTTCGATTTTTAAAGACGCATGAATTCCCAGTTTCGAAAATTTTTATGCATCTGTAAAACCAATCTTTTGAGATTGATAATGAACTGAACCGAAGCGTGATAAAAATAATATTTATTAAGGGGGTGGTCGTCGCATTTTAAGGGTTTTTCAATAGACAATTGTCGCAAAAGTACAAATCGTTGGACCAACTGATTAACCTCTCTTTGATATATTTAAACAAAAATCTTGCATCCTAAAAAAAAAAATCGAAAGTGACGGATGGCTCGTCCAATCAGAAACGTGCTTACAAAAGTGACGGAATTATTTGTTCCAAAAATGTAATTCCTCCCTGAGTTTTCAAGGTTCAACAATGATTCATGTTTTAAATTAACCGGAATTCTCGGATTTGGCTTCAAAATCACCAAAAAACAGTATTTTGCACTAGTTAACATAGGGTCAAAATACTGTTTTTTAAGGGATTCTGAAGCCAAATCAAAGATTTAAAAAAAAAATCTGCGCAGCGGTCTGCTCACGTTCTGTCCGGTTAATTTAAATCATGAATCATTGTTGTACATTGAAAACTCAGGGAGGAGATACATTTTGAATTTATTTTAGGATTCAAGATTTTTGTTTCAATATATCAAAGAGAGGTAACAGTTGGTCCAACGATTTGTACGTTTGCGACAATTGGCTATTAAAAACCCTTAAAATGCGACAACCACTCCCTTAATAGATGTTTTTGATGCAAATTTTTAGAAATTGTTTATTGAAATTTCAAATTTGTCTACGAAAGAATCGTAAATCATGATTCATAAATCAACTCTGAAATATCATGAAGATAATTAATTAGAAGGTGAAATTATTTTCAAAGTCAACGAGCCGAGTTAAGCAGCTAATAAATAAAGTAAACGGACACAATTATGTTAAATATTTAATTTACCACCACCGTTAACTCCCAAACTGTTACGTTGAATTCGAACACGTCTAATGAACTTTTTAGAACACTGTCGGTTTCGGAGTTAAATATAATTTAGGGCGAAAGTAAGAAGAGGTCGCACCAGTTTATTTGTAAATAAACTTTCAATAAATAAGATAATTTGGACAGCCCAAAATCAGGTTAAAAACATTACTTTTAAATATTAAATCAGATATTAAAGTTAATTTCCAGGTCAATTTAAAAAAAATAATAAAAATTGTTACAAATTGTAGATAAAATAACCGCTGCCGACAAAAATAACCTTGATTTTTAACAAAAAAGAGTCATATTACAAAATATAATTTTATTTCGAAAAATAATCCTTGCGTTAATTAATAGAATTATGCAGTATTTTGTCTTTAAGTGCGGTCCTTTAAACAATTATGAAAAAAAGACACTAAAGCGTCCGCTTAGACGCACGTCCGCTTAGACAAATACGACAGTAATTTGAATTCCCAAAAAAATCCGTTGATTAAATTTTCGAAAAACATATTGTAACATGACCCTGGAATCATATATCAAAAATAATAATAGCTTCATTTCATAAAAATTTATTTTTTATAAAAAGTAAAGTTTTATATTGTAAAATAACCCAGGTAGCAAACAAATACATACAATCGCCAGCCACCCGGAAAACAAACTGTATTATCTGACTCCATTTTTATAAAGTAACTATGGTGATAGGGCTTGATTCGATTTTTAATACTGTTATTATTCTATCAAAACTTATTCAAGTTCAATTAAAAGATCTTCGTCAGCGACTTTGTCACCAGCTTTGACATAGACAGCTTTAACGATTCCATCTCTACCAATAGTCAACGAGTTTTGCATTTTCATAGCTTCTACAACGGCGCATGATTGCCCAGCGATGACGTGGTCTCCTACAGCGACATTGATTGAGATAACGTTTCCTGGCATAGGACTGATAAGTTTGGATGACATATCCTAAATTAGTCTGTCACTTTTTGATTTGTGAATTTAATTTTAGGGTAAAAACAAATATTTAAGATTCAATTTTGAGGTCAAATTTTGATATTACAAATTTATTTTTGGGGTCAAATTTCGATATAAATATTCATTATCGAAGTCAAAGTTAACTATTAAAAATTTATTTTTAGGACCAAAATTGAATTTTAAAATTTATTTTTGGGGTCAAATTTCCATATTAGAAAGTTATTTTTGGGGTCAAATTTTCAGATAAAAATGTATTTTTGGGGTCAAATTTCGATATTTAAAATTTATTTTTGGATAAAATTTCAACATCAAAAATTTATTATTAGGTCAAATTTCAATTTTTAAAAATATGAAATGGGGTCAACTTTCGATCTGAATAAATTATTCAATATGATGTTAGCAGGAGTCTAATTTAAATCATTATCAATTTCTAGTTTTGGTCAAATTTGATTACTAAAAGTTGGAGTAAAATATCAATCTTGAAAAATTATATTTGGGCGCAAATTTAAAGCATATTTCACTGCCTAAACAATGAACTGGAAATGTATGAATAAATTGTACTATTTTTTTTTCATTTTCGACCTTTTAATATTTTATTATAAATTCTATTAATCTATGTTTCAAACTTGAGATTTTCGAACACAAATATTAATTTCTAACCTCCTTTGGTTTTTCTGGCATCAACTTTTCTGCTTCAAATCCTTTTTGTGGCATAATATCAATGTCAAAAACGGTTCCCTCAAATTGAATTTTAACATTTTGATTAGACAATTGAATAGGTTGAACAATATCTTCATTCATATTAATGACCGCATCAGCAATGCTTGGGTTTGGATACCAAACATTCTCTTTTCCATCAATAGAAACATTAAAACCGTCTTCTAACGGTGTCACAATGATACAGGACGTGATGCCAGAAAAGTTTGATGAAAATGAATTGGCAATTTTTGGGTTTTTGAGCATGTGGCGCTCGGTTGAGCTATAGTTGGTTTTTGAAGCTTGTCGTTTGTAATAGAGGACAGCGGCAATTGAGATNACTGAAAACTAACAGTTCATGAGAAAAACCGAAAATGCTAATTTGTAGATCTATCCTTAATCTTGCGAAAAAGTACATCACAAATTATTTTTGACCGTTACACCAATAGGTACAGTATCGTAACAAGGTGACATTTTCCAAACTGCAAAAACTATCTCCTCCCAGACGTTATATCAAATTGAGCTCAAATTTTCACAGATCACGTAACGGTAGTATGTCAATTTTTGATCGTCGGGCTTTTTTTGATCCGGCGACGGAACAATTCTAGAACGCCAGATAACCGACGATTTTTCACAATTTCAGACTTCAAAATCTATCTTCTCCTAGGATAGTTTTGCAAAATGGCTCAAATTGTTATCAAGTATTCGTAAGAAAAATTGTAAGAGACCCTTGTCGGGCTTTTTTGCAATTTCCAGCTAAAACTCGAAATATGATTTTTTTGGTCATTTTCCAAAAAAAAAGTGCTTCGATTTTTTCGAAAGTAAGCTCAAAAAAAAGCCAGTTAAACACTGATGAGAAAGTTGGCTTACGTCAAGGCGAAATTTTAAAGATTTGGTGGTCAAATTCGAGCAAACGTTATTTTTTAACTTCATCTTTTAAAAAATACTTAGAAAAAAATCAAAAAAATGCGAAAATTTCGAAAAAAAATTTTGATGATTGGGTTCTTAATACACTTAATTATCACCTCGTATTAGTTTACAGCATTTTTAATGCCTCTAAGGCCTTTATTTAATCAGACAGATGTACCCCCTTTTTTAAAAGACCAAGTTAAAAAATAACGTTTGCTCGAATTAAACCACTAAAACTTCAAAATATCGACTTGACGTAAGCCAACTTTCTCTTCAGTGTTTCCCCGGCTTTTTTTTTGAGCCTGCTTTCGAAAAAATCGAAGCATATTTTTTTCGGAAATTTTTCCACGTGACCTTGAAAAATTCATATTTTTTGTTTGGGGTCGAAATTTGACAAAAACGCTCCTACAAAGTTTCTGTTTGTTTAGAGCTAGCTTTTGCCAAAATTTGAGTTAATTTTGAAATTTAACCTAGAGATAGATTTTCCGATGAAAAAAGTCCAAAAACCGGTATTTTGGACCGGTTTTTTTATATTCTATTAAATATAGCACTTATCAACAAAAGCACTCCTACAAAGTTTTGTATACTAATTATACAGGTTATGTTAAAATTTGAACATATTTCGATATATGGTCTTGGAGGAGATAGATTTTGAAATTTCGTGAAGTGACCTCCTGTTACGACTATGTGACGACTGGTGTAGTCATCAAAATCTGAGTTTAACCTTTGATTTCACAAGATAAAGGCTAGGTCTAAAAATTGGCATTTTTGGAATTATTGCTCAAGCTTCAGATTTTCCTAAACTAGCTCTGCAAAATTGCAAATCAGACATGAACACCCCCTTAAGGGGGTATGCGACTCTGATTTGACATTGTCTCGGTGAAATATACTGAAAACTAACAGTTCATGAGAAAAACCGAAAATGCTAATTTGTAGATCTATCCTTAATCTTGCGAAAAAGTACATCACAAATTATTTTTGACCGTTACACCAATAGGTACAGTATCGTAACAAGGTGACATTTTCCNCCCCTTAAGTGGGCCTACCTAAAAAAACGACCTAACGGTTTTAAAATTTCGGAAATTGAAAGAACCGGCTCTGTGATCAGATAGACAATATAAATTTGTATTTATAGCCAAAATTTCATGAAGAGCTATCTTGAAGTCGAAATCGAGGTATCTAAATTGCAACGAATATGGGTTCAGGATATCCATGATAAAAAATATTTTTTCTCTGTCTCGTTGTGACTTATTTTCCTTGATGATTTAAGATATATATATGAGGCGAAATGACACTGATGTCATAGCATGCCAGTTTGGTAGTGAAAAGTATGAACTGGAAAATAATCATAATCGATATAATAAATGTATGAAATAATGCATAGAAAAAGTCTATTTAAAATACTGTGGAGAGCACTATGGATTTCTAAATAAGACCGGTTCCTAATAAATGTCCCGAGCTTGGATTGCCCCAATCATCTTTTAATGAGCTTGTTATCGCCTCGATAACTTCAGGGGCGATTGGCGTAGTTGCATTATAATCCAAATAAATAGATTTTTTACTCATTCTAAACAAATTTATTACAGTAAACATATTTTCAAAAATAAATAAAGAGCAGCTTCTGAGTTTTTTTACTATTTCTTCTCATGATAAATCCTTCGTAGGCAATTTTGCATTTTTTTTTATAAAAAAGTCGTTTTTTCGATTTCAGTTTTTTACCGGAAAATATTGGTTTCTCGAAAAAATTATAAAAATCGAAAAAACCGGCATCGCAGCGGCACGAAGCTTGAAAGTTATACTATAGGCCATAATTTTCGTTTTTTTTAAAGGCCGTACGTACGAGTTTCGATCTGACAGGCTTTTAAAAAGACTTAATTTTTTCTGGACGTTTCGATTTTTAAAGACGCATGAATTCCCAGTTTCGAAAATTTTTATGCATCTGTAAAACCAATCTTTTGAGATTGATAATGAACTGAACCGAAGCGTGATAAAAATAATATTTATTAAGGGGGTGGTCGTCGCATTTTAAGGGTTTTTCAATAGACAATTGTCGCAAAAGTACAAATCGTTGGACCAACTNAAAAAAAATCGAAAGTGACGGATGGCTCGTCCAATCAGAAACGTGCTTACAAAAGTGACGGAATTATTTTTTCAAAATGTAATTCCTCCCTGAGTTTTCAAGGTTCAACAATGATTCATGTTTTAAATTAACCGGAATTCTCGGATTTGGCTTCAAAATCACCAAAAAACAGTATTTTGCACTAGTTAACATAGGGTCAAAATACTGTTTTTTAAGGGATTCTGAAGCCAAATCAAAGATTTAAAAAAAAAATCTGCGCAGCGGTCTGCTCACGTTCTGTCCGGTTAATTTAAATCATGAATCATTGTTGTACATTGAAAACTCAGGGAGGAGATACATTTTGAATTTATTTTAGGATTCAAGATTTTTGTTTCAATATATCAAAGAGAGGTAACAGTTGGTCCAACGATTTGTACGTTTGCGACAATTGGCTATTAAAAACCCTTAAAATGCGACAACCACTCCCTTAATAGATGTTTTTGATGCAAATTTTTAGAAATTGTTTATTGAAATTTCAAATTTGTCTACGAAAGAATCGTAAATCATGATTCATAAATCAACTCTGAAATATCATGAAGATAATTAATTAGAAGGTGAAATTATTTTCAAAGTCAACGAGCCGAGTTAAGCAGCTAATAAATAAAGTAAACGGACACAATTATGTTAAATATTTAATTTACCACCACCGTTAACTCCCAAACTGTTACGTTGAATTCGAACACGTCTAATGAACTTTTTAGAACACTGTCGGTTTCGGAGTTAAATATAATTTAGGGCGAAAGTAAGAAGAGGTCGCACCAGTTTATTTGTAAATAAACTTTCAATAAATAAGATAATTTGGACAGCCCAAAATCAGGTTAAAAACATTACTTTTAAATATTAAATCAGATATTAAAGTTAATTTCCAGGTCAATTTAAAAAAAATAATAAAAATTGTTACAAATTGTAGATAAAATAACCGCTGCCGACAAAAATAACCTTGATTTTTAACAAAAAAGAGTCATATTACAAAATATAATTTTATTTCGAAAAATAATCCTTGCGTTAATTAATAGAATTATGCAGTATTTTGTCTTTAAGTGCGGTCCTTTAAACAATTATGAAAAAAAGACACTAAAGCGTCCGCTTAGACGCACGTCCGCTTAGACAAATACGACAGTAATTTGAATTCCCAAAAAAATCCGTTGATTAAATTTTCGAAAAACATATTGTAACATGACCCTGGAATCATATATCAAAAATAATAATAGCTTCATTTCATAAAAATTTATTTTTTATAAAAAGTAAAGTTTTATATTGTAAAATAACCCAGGTAGCAAACAAATACATACAATCGCCAGCCACCCGGAAAACAAACTGTATTATCTGACTCCATTTTTATAAAGTAACTATGGTGATAGGGCTTGATTCGATTTTTAATACTGTTATTATTCTATCAAAACTTATTCAAGTTCAATTAAAAGATCTTCGTCAGCGACTTTGTCACCAGCTTTGACATAGACAGCTTTAACGATTCCATCTCTACCAATAGTCAACGAGTTTTGCATTTTCATAGCTTCTACAACGGCGCATGATTGCCCAGCGATGACGTGGTCTCCTACAGCGACATTGATTGAGATAACGTTTCCTGGCATAGGACTGATAAGTTTGGATGACATATCCTAAATTAGTCTGTCACTTTTTGATTTGTGAATTTAATTTTAGGGTAAAAACAAATATTTAAGATTCAATTTTGAGGTCAAATTTTGATATTACAAATTTATTTTTGGGGTCAAATTTCGATATAAATATTCATTATCGAAGTCAAAGTTAACTATTAAAAATTTATTTTTAGGACCAAAATTGAATTTTAAAATTTATTTTTGGGGTCAAATTTCCATATTAGAAAGTTATTTTTGGGGTCAAATTTTCAGATAAAAATGTATTTTTGGGGTCAAATTTCGATATTTAAAATTTATTTTTGGATAAAATTTCAACATCAAAAATTTATTATTAGGTCAAATTTCAATTTTTAAAAATATGAAATGGGGTCAACTTTCGATCTGAATAAATTATTCAATATGATGTTAGCAGGAGTCTAATTTAAATCATTATCAATTTCTAGTTTTGGTCAAATTTGATTACTAAAAGTTGGAGTAAAATATCAATCTTGAAAAATTATATTTGGGCGCAAATTTAAAGCATATTTCACTGCCTAAACAATGAACTGGAAATGTATGAATAAATTGTACTA
>SCLH01000653.1:181622-196729 GCA_004367855.1 Oikopleura vanhoeffeni | reverse complement strand
TTTTTCGAAAATTTTGTTTTTTTTCGATTTTTTTCGAAGTATTTTTCTCAAAATTATGTTCAAAAATAACGTTTATGTTAATTTGACCACTATAACTTCAAAATATCGGGTTGACGTAAGCCAACTTTCACTTCAGTTTCCCCAGCTTTCTTTTGAGCCTACTTTCGAAAAAATCAAAGCATATTTTTATTCGGAAATTTTTCTACGTGACCTTGACAAATTCATATTTTGAGTTTGGGGTCAAAATTGCAAAAAAACGCCTCTGTAAAGTTTTTTATTNGTTTTGAACTAGCTTTCGCAAAATTTTGAGCTAATTTGCAAATTTAACCTGGGAGGAGATAGATTTTTCGAGGCGTAATGTCCAAAAAACGGTGGTTTTTTGCATGTTCTAGAAAAAATATAGCACTTATCGACAAAAACGCCACTGTAAAGTTTTGAATAGTAATTATACAGGTTGTATTAAAATTGAGGTTTTTTCATAATAAAACCTGGAAGGAGATATATTTTCTGTTTTGCGTTATGTCTTCTTGTTTCGCTCATGTGTCACGGAGTGTAAGCATACAAATAAGTTTTGGCACATTTATGACGCAAGCTGAAGGCTAGTTTTACAAACTGGCTAATCTGAATAATATCCAGCAGTGTATTGAAGCAGTGTCTGGCTAATATTTTATCGAGAATATGTCAAATTAGGGACCCGGATACCCTTAAGAATTTCAAAAAATGACTGGAATGGACCGTAAACATAATGTTTTAGCTTTCTTGCTCCGCGTGTGGNTTATGTGTCTGGGAGTGTTTGCATGCGAAAAAGTTTTGACACATGTTTTACGCAATATGAAGGCTAGTTCTACAAACAAGCTAATCTGAATAATATCCTTGAAGCCGTGTTTGGCTAATATTTTATCGAGAATATGTCAAATTAGGGACCCGGAAACCCTTAACCCGCATAAAACCGGTATTCTACCATGATATGAACATTTTTTATTGGTGAATATAACCCGTTTAAAATGATGCATGCCATTAAAATTATCGGAAATGTCTTAATCGAATTNTTTTTTCATAATAAAACCTGGGAGGAGATAGATTTTTCGTTATGTCTTCTTGTTTCGCTTATGTGTCACGGAGTGTAAGAATACAAAAAAGTTTTGGCACATTTATGACACAAGCTGAAGGCTAGTTCTACAAACTGGCTAATCTGAATAATATCCTTGAAGCAGTGTTTGGCTAATATTTTATCGAGAATATGTCAAATTAGGGACCGGGATACCCTTAATTAAGTTTCATTCCCTGATACATTTAAATGCGTTCCTGTAAATTTGGGCCTATCTTTAAATAAAGTATACCGCAATATATTTTTTATAAATGATTATTTTTTGTGTGACAATGAAATACCTTGCTTCGGCTTTTGAATAACTAAAATATTACAGCCTGAGTTTTTTTTAATTGTCACTTTTTTTCGTCCGGTGGGTAGACAGAACTCAGGCTGTATATCTTATACAGTATATGATATTATTATAATAAGAAGACCCCTCCAACGCCATTTTCATTTAGCAAATAAAATAACACACACTGACTGTTTTTAATGACCTCTTTTTCTGTGGGATGCTGTCTAAAATTGGCGATTTTCTCGGTGACTGTAGGTGATATGAGACAGATTTTTTTTACCATTGGTTTTTAAATTTTCAGACCTATATAATTTGGTAAGTCACATTTCAAAATTGCTCAGAAAAAAAATTTCTCAAACAGGCATCATTTAGAGGCTGGGCCACTTTTCCTGTGACATGTCATGACACTAGATTTGACTCATATCCTTTTCCAAACTGAACTCCATCTTAAAATCGTTGACTATCTCTATAGCGCGTGTTCGAATCCCACTAATGTTGTCAAAGTGATTGTCTTATTGATTGCTTGAGTGATTACACACCGATCAACTTTGGCGGTCCCAATATCAAGCACCCTTGCCTATAATCCTACTCAAGACAATCACTAAGACAGCATTAGTGGGATTCGAACACGCGCTATAGAGATAGTAAACGTTTTTGAGATGGAGTTCCGTTTGGAAAAGGATATAGTAGAAAAATCAAAAAATTTCGATTTTCTTGTATTTAAGTGAGTTATTTTTGTTTTTAAACCATAAACAGACCATTAAGGGGGTAGCAGCGATGTGGCAGATTGGTACATTTTTTCTGAGTGATATATGATAGAAAAAAAATGTGAAAGTTTATTTTTTATCTTCAATAAAAGTTCCAATTTCCTTGCAAACGTTTTATACTTTTTAATTTTCTTAACATAAACTAACTATCTTGTAAAATATTAAAAACCCACTTCTTCTTGGAACTCATTTTGCAACAACCCGATGTAGAATGTTTACTTTAACGACAACTTTATAAACTTCATACACATTTTCTGGCGCTGTTATCGCGTAATAATGTCGGGATAAATCATTATCCCACTGAAAACATGTTCCTCAATATGAAAATTTTTTTGATCGAAAAATGGCGAGACAAACAGCCTCTTAGTAACTAACAAATTTGACGCTTCAATTGCGTTTAAGCGATGTGGGCGGACATATACTCAGCTTCACGTATAATACTTTTTGATTCACCATGTTAGAGAATTTTCTGCCAAGTTTTTAAACTATATAAGATTCTTTTTTATTGGTTTGAGCATTTTTTTCTAAAGAAAAAGCTCTGTTTTCGGGGTTGAAATTAAAGCGTTACATATTCACAGGGGACAATAATTGAGAATTTCTCAGATAACCTTTTTTGACTTGCACCTATTTTGTAGCGCAATTTGTCACATGAGTTTTTTAACATCAGATTTTTTGAAATTTTTTGAATTTTTTTTCAAACATAACAGTAGGTTTAGAAAATTTATAGTTCAGAAATTTCACCAAAAACTTAGAAAATTCACAATTCGTTTCCTTGTCGATTTTGGAAAAAAAATCTAGAAAAACTGCTCCGCTCGGACAGCTTAAATCCAGGTACTTGCGGTGATATTTGATGCAAAATTGAAAATTTTCTACTAGTAATTTTCAGAGGAGTAGAGCTTTTGGGTGGAGGCTCCTCAAATACGCCTGTTTTGAACCACTAGGGACAAAAAGTTTTGAAATTTTCTTCCGCTCGGAGTGCGCATTTATTATTTGGAAGTGAATCGGCAAATACAAGAAAAAGTGAATGAGGGAATGACATGAGGAGGTAGACTATTTTGATGCTTTTAGGGACGCCTAACAAATCACTTTTCTGAAGCGTAGGTTAGGTATCAGTGCTCTGATAGTACTGGCACCTTCCCTAGAGTTGTACTACAGTATTTGTAAAAAAAAATAATTTATTTCTGAAGCCAGGTTACTCAGAAACTTTCACTTGGAAATGTGGTAAAAAAGAGCCCAATTATCGTCAGCCACAATCTCTTCAAATTTTAGAAAATGTCCTTACTTTCGAAAGAAATGACGCCTATAACACTCGAATATTTATTGAGATATTTATGCAGAAATAAAATTTTTATAATATTGCGGGCCAAATGGCCACAAACCGGTGTCACAAGCAAGTGTTGTAAATTCATCAGTAGTTCAGAAAAGATATTTCGCTTGACCCTTCCATCTGGTTAAATACGGAAATCAAATAGATATCAGAAAATAAAACAACTGGTTTGGCCTGACTTTTTAAGGAAAATTCAAAAAATCACCAATGAAAAAATTTTGACTTGATTTGCGGAAAATTTTCATAATATTTCTAAAAAAGTCAACAAAAAATGACAAATAAACATGTTATGATTTTTCAAACAGCAGTTAGAAAATATGTAGACATGCAATAAAAAAGTCAAAGTGGCTTTTTCTTCTCGTTTTGATTCACAGATTTCAGAAAAAAAAATTTTTGGACGAAAAATGCGTGAAATTTTTATAATGCTTTGAATTTTTTTGAAAATTTTACGAATTCAAAAATAAAAAATCGAACTGAAATCTTTCCTTAAATACTAGTAGATAAAAAATTATTTTAATGAGCTTATACACATTTATTCTGGTTCAGCTAACGATAATAAGCACAAAAAAATAAACCAACTAATTATTTTCGTAAGTTAAATTGACGGCAGTCTGCCACATCGCTGCTACCCCCACAGTTTTAGTGGTCAAATTTGAGCAAACGTTATTTTTTAACTTCATCTTTCAAAAAATACTTAAAAAAAAATCGAAAAAATGCGGAAATTTCAAAATTTTTTTGATGATTGGGTTCTTAGTACACTTAATTATTACCCCGTATCAATTTGGAGCATTTTTAATGCCTCTAAGGCCTTTATTAAATCAGAGTCGCATACCCCCTTAAGCTGTGAATATTTCTCTGCCTTTAAGGATGTGGGCGACGATAATTGGGCTCTTTTTTACACATTTTCAAGTGAAGTTTCTGAGAAACCTGGCTTCAGAAATAACTAATTTTTTGTCCAAATACGTAGTACAACTCTTGAGATAGTTGTCAGTACTATTCAAATCATCTGATACTTCAACCTACGCTCAGAGAATGGTTTTTAGTAGGCGTCCCTAAAAGCACTAAAAAGCCTACTCCTAATNTTTAAGGTTTTTGAACTCAACGTTGCTTTTTTAGTCCTAAAAACTAAAAAAATCGGAAAAAAATGGCAAAAATTTTGGAAAAAAATATTAAAATTTTTTTAAAAAAATAATAAAAATTTTTCTGAGTGTCGGAAATAAAAAATGTTTTCTGCTTTCGGGCTCGAACGGTTAAATATTTCGCCATAGTTTATAATATCGTTTCTAGAAATAATCAACGTACGAATCGTTTCGTACACTTGAAAATGTCATACGATGCCATTGATGTCAAAAAATAAATTTTCAAAAAAAATACGACTTTCCTTGGCCAAAATCGCAGAAAACAGTCTTTTTCGCCAGCTTTGATACCCTTTTAGTCAGAAAATTAGAAAAAAATTGGCAACAATTTTTCCGCCTTTGAATTTTGCAGATAATGCCAAATTTTGAAACATTTCCTAAATATGACGAAAAAAAAATACGGCTTTTTCAAGAATTTTTTTGCTCCGGGTTAACCTCATTTACCGGTTGGTTCAACATGTATAGGCAAAACGGACGTTTTGAATTGCTTATTTCTCTCAGCATAGACATACGAAGTGACTAAAACATTCTGACAAGTTAGTTCGTAATCTCTGGAAGACGTTTTAAATTATATTTTTAAGATAGCATGTTGAACCAACCAGTAAATAAGGTTAACCAGGCGGATAAAATTTCTTGAAAAAGCCATATTTTTTTTTCGTCCTATTTAGGAAATGTTTCAAAATGTGACATTATCTGCGAAATTCAAAGCCAGAAAAAAATTGTTGTGATTTTTTTCTAATTTTCTCACTAAAAAGGTATTAAAATTGGCGAAAAGGACTGTTTTTTGCTATTTTGGCCACGGAAAGTTGTATTTTTTTTCATGCTACATGGCAAACTATTTTTTCGTGCACTATAGTTTTTTGTGATAATTGTCAACAAAATTGTTGTGTCCGATGTAACGATTTCATTTTTTAACTCCGAGGAGTACGATTTGAAAATTTATTCTTGACATCCATTTCGTCCAATCAGTTTTGTTTAAGACTAAACGATTCGTAAGTTGAATGTTTTTGGAAACGGTATTATAAACTATGACCAAATATTTAACCGTTCGAGCGCTAGAGCAGAAAAAATTTCTTATTGTCGACACTCAGAAAAATTTTTAATATTTTTTCCGAAAATTTTTGGTAATTTTTTACGATTTTTTGAGTTTTTATGACTAAAAAANACTATAGCAAGGAATTTTCAAAAATAATTTCCGGCGAATTAAGATGAATTTATAAAATATGCTTGGTTTAAATTGTAGAGAATTTTTTCCTGATCAATAATATCGGCATTATGTGATTTTTGGATACGTGGATATGACGGTATACTTCAATGAAAAGAAATACCAGCAATTAGGTTTTATGCATTTAAAGGTTGATGTGATAATATTTTCTGGAAATGAACCAGTTTTTGACTTCTCAAGGTTACGGACTACAATATACAATTGGAAAAATAAACGTTCACTCAATTCTCACAAAAGATATTTGAGTTTTAAAAACGCCTTATTTTTCCCCAGCACATTACTGGAAGCACCCACAATCCCCTTAAGGTTTCCGGTGCTATTTGACAGATCAAAATATGAGCGCTTGATGAAAAACGTTTTACTTGGAATTCCCTTCAATTGACCATCAACGTTATGTTTTAGAATGTAGGCAAGTTTTGTAACTTTTGAATTTTCGTCCTATTGCTTTTTTACAAAATTTGAGTTCGAGTTCAACTTTTCGAATTTGTCAAATTTTGAGATATTTTTTGAAAAAGTTCCGAAAATTTCAAGAAATTTCTTTATATTTTGTTTACTTTTATTATAGATTATTTGTTTCAAATTAGCAAAAAAAACTCTACAAAATAGGTACCTTAACTTTTCGAGCAGGTGACCACATATTTTTTAATTGGTCTTTGAAAAATCATATGACATTTGTTTGGCAGTTTTGGTCGAAACTATTTTAAAATATTTTGAAAAGTTTGGTCATTTCTTGTTCAAACTAATTTTCAAACTAACATTTCTGAAATCACCGGCTAAAAATATTGCAAATGCGACTTTTATTTAATTCAAATATGTCCTCGTTTTATTTCTTCGCTCTGGTTTATACTCTGAATCATACTTTTTGAAACGAAACTACGGTTTGGCAGAAATCCATCGAAACCCTTTTCATCAAGAATTAACAAACTTTTATGTCACCGAAACTTGCCAAATTGATAAGCCGACCCTTCCACGGATAAAAATTTATTTTATTCAACTCATGAAAAGAAAATTTTTTTTCGATATGCCAAAATTTCGACTTTTTTCGTCTTTTTTCAAAAATTGAAATTTTGAATTTAAAATTGTAAATAAACAAATTAAATAAATTTTAAACGGTGGATTGGTCGGTTTTAACAGTTCCTTATCAATTAAAAAAATTACCTTAATTTAGATACCTTTGATAGTAAACGCGCGTTTTTGAGTGTTTTTTTAAAAGACGATTAACTGGGGGGAGGCCAATATCGCCGAAAGTTTTGTGCCTTAAAATTTCGGCGATATTGCCAAATTCGGCCATATTGGGTACCTTTTTTGTACTTTGCCTATAAAACGGTATTTTTTTGCAAAATAAATTCATAGAAATTGGCAAATTCGGCGATATTGGGCCGGAGATATTGGCCGGTCCCTTTATAAAGTAAAAATAATCGATCTGAAAAGAAACAGATTAATCGAAGTAAGCTTAAAAGTGGCAACTTTTATTCTGAAATGTTTTTATTCGAAAATTTTGAAGTGGCAAAAAGTAACCCGTCATGAAAATAAAATTGAAAAAATTCAAATTTGTCAAATAGAACCGAAGCCCTTAAAAGCTAAGATTATTTTTAAAGTAGGTCTGTTCCCAAATTAAACATTTGTTCTGCCAATAAGATACATTTCAAAATGTCAGAAATCAGAATTTTCAGGACCACTCCTTTAAGTTAAGAACAGCAATAATAATTTTCAAATTTTACGGACAGATGAAGGCCTTTATGTAAGGTGCTCGAATTGAATCCACTGCGAAGATTATTTAAAATTATCAAAGTATCATCTGACTTTTTAACTATATTCAGTATACTTTCTAGAAACAAATTTTATCTCTGAGAAATAATTCTCTCTTAAAACAAACGGTGTGGCATAAAGTTTTTTAATCGTTTCAAGCTAAGGTGGGACGGTGCTTAAATCAAGTTCAAACTCGCTTAAGGGGGTGCCATATACGGTATATGATATACCGTATACGATAAAAGGCTGTTCTAGACGTTTTCATTATGTTACGTTATTAAATGCAACGCTATATTTTATATTAACGATAGCGTGCGTGTATACCATTCGCTGGCGTAACCCGCTCAGCGAGTATATGATATTATATCATTGATATACGGCTCGAGTACAAATCTCATAGCACTCAACATTAACATATGTACTACACCGAGAGTGAGGTATAAATAGTGCCCTTTTGTTAGTGAGAAGAGCTGGAGTTCTAATTTTGTACTTGTGGTATATGGCACCCCCTCAAGCGAGTTTGAACTTCTTTGAAGCACTGTCCAACCTTGGCTTAAGGGGCTAGCGGTCGCAATTTTTCTAGGGTACTTTGGAGTGTAAAAATAGCACGAAATTGCTAGGGAACACTCAAAAGCATAAACTTATTAGAAAACCTAAAAAATCCAAAAAAAAGTTCATAATTTTCGTTTTTTCAGAATTTTTCAGACTTTTTTTTTGGAAAACACTGAAACCCACTTTTTGACCAGAAAAACTCAAAATATCAAAAAGTTGTAAGCAGATTTTTTGATCAGTGAAACTCAATCTTAAATTTGGTGGTATTGTCGACTAAATCCGACGACTTTTATTTTCGAGTTTTCACTACCGGTTCACTAAAATGCGATTTTCTAGAATTCCACAAAATGTTTTAAAATTCTGCACCATTATAATAACAAAAACATATTTCTCCATCTTTTCTCAAATTTATACTGCATTCTGAAATGTAACCTGGGAGAAGATAGATTTTGAATAGCGAAAATCTTGAAATTAGGCGGTTTTACGCAGTTCTAGAAAAAACAAGTTGGACATTTTAAAAATTCCACCATCATATAACAACCCTAAGTGTTTTCGTGGTTCATACCAAGTTTGAGTGAAATCGTATGCAAACTCTAGGAGAAGATAGAATTTGAAAATTTTGTTAGGAGCTCTAGAACTCGCCGCATGGTGGTCACCAGAATCGACCAAAAATTATTCTGATAATTTATTATTGTAGATTAAGGATAGATCTACCAAATGACTATTCTCAAAAGTTTCAAAGTAGTTTAGTATTCTGGTAAAGTGAAGTACAAAAGTACATTTTTGCAACCGCTACCCCCCTTAAGGGGGTGGAGGGGCGACCTTTCATAGTCGTTTGGAACATTAATTTGCAAAATGTTATATTTTTTCTGAATGAAGTGACTATGAGAAAATTAATGGTTTTCACGAAACATTCGTATCTCCTCTAGAAATTTTCTCAAAATTTGAAAATTTTCGAATTTTTAAAAGCTATTTTCTAGCTCAAAAACTGAAACGGATATGGAGTTAAAACCAAAAGAATGAAATCGGCATCGCTGTTTTAGTATAAAAATGAATATCTTATATCAAAAAAGAAAATAATCATTTTTGACCCACTGTCAATTTTGTCTAGCGTGCATGTTCATGGTCAGTGTGAGAGACACAGTGCTCATTTCAAAATTCTGTATGTTATAATTTTTATAATTTGTATAAGCCATCGGCTGTTGAAATCAGATTGAAATTGTATGCAAATTGAGAAAGAAGATAGGTTTTCGGAAATATCTCGAAAATCAGTGAAATTGGCCATAGAAAGCATTCTAGGGCAAATTGAAAAATCTGTAAAAATAATTTTTTTTTTATTTAAAATCATTTAGAATTGTGAATTATTAGTACTTGCCAATGAAAAACCAAAGACGAGATAGCATATTGCGTTTTTTGAAAATTTGCTCTCTAGCTCTAACGGGTGATGTCAAAATATTTCTAATATTTTTGGTCGACTTCAAATTATTTAAACATCAAGATTTTTTGGTTCATTTCACCTTTACTATGTCCCGTATTCTCACAATATTCCCTCAAAGTGAAAATATGCCAAAAAAGTCGCCCCCTTAAGCCGTGTGAGCACAGAGCCTATACATAGGCTCAAGCATACTTAAGATAATCTCAAAACGAAAAAAAAACATTGTAGAATTGTCTCGTCCAAATACATTTTAAAGACTTTTGCGGCGATTCCAAAAAAATAGTTCATTTTTTGCAAATTTTTGTTCAAATATTAGGGGCTGATTTTTGAGATTTTTTTTCTTACAAGAAGTGAAATTTAAAAAATTTCGATTAAAGTATTTCAAGAAAACATTTTAATTAATTGAAAATTAATTTTAGCAATTTAAAATTGTCCACAGAGTTACTTTATCATCATATCGACGCAGAAATAATATCAGAAGTGCAATTATCTGCTTTTATAAGGCACAATAACCATTTTTTATTAAAATCGTCATTTTTTCATCAAAATTTTAGACCAATTTATAAATAATTTTCATAAAGATCAAATCGTACCGAACGATGATGTAGGCCAGATCCTAGTGCATCGATTCCGGAAGCAAAATAATTTGTGAGCACCACTGTGAGCTTGTATCACGTGATATGCTATACCTGACTCTTGTCACGTTATTTCCTAGAACTTAAAATCGAAATTCTAGCATTTAAAATGTCGGATGCAAAATAAAGCCTTTCAACTTCCTTATGCGAAAATAATTGACACTCCAACTACCTTGGGCTTTCTGTAATCAACATTGAAAAAAGCATTTATAGGACTTTTTTGCTCACAGGGGTTAAGGGAGTCGGTGCTTTTTGACTGATACGGATATGGGCTCTTGATGATAAACTTCTTACTGGGTTTATTTATTCTCCTCAATATATACCGTCAAATAAATGTTTTATTATCCAGGCAATTTTTTGTAACAACAGAATTGTCGTATTATCGCTTTTTCAGAAAATTTTGCGTCCGAATTAAACTTTTGGAATTCGACAAATTTTGAGAAATTTTTGAAAAAAGTTCCGATCATTATGAAAAAATGCCTTATTTTTGTTAAATTTTCTCAGTATTTGTTTCGAATCAACAAAAAATACTTTTTTAAATGGCTTCTGAAAACAAAAAAACAAGGAATTTAGTGCTAACAATTTCGCGCACTTTTATTTCGATTGACAGTCAATCAGGTCGAAATTCTAAATAGTTCTTCATACAGCAGCGTCGGGCGTATAGGTTAACAGTTTTTCGCCAATAATTCTTACCTTTACGCCCGATTGTGCTAATATCGAAAAAATTTTGGAGATTTAAATTTAAAACTATGTTGTGGACGTCATGAATTACGTCAGTTTCAAGATTAAATTCTCCAAATTTACTCTTTCCATCTTAAATAGGAATGAGTTTGATAAAGTACTTAATTTTAGGATTAATTGTTATTCACTTAGTGAATTTCATTTCATTTGAATCTACTAAAAACTTTTATAAATTAAAAAAACGGCATACTAGTATAACGTCATTTCCACCGACTAAACGTTTTCAAAAAATTTTGACCAAAAATTTAATTTCTGTTTCTATATCACCGAATGTGCCAATATTGCCGAAATTTTAGCGCTTCGAATATCCCTTTATCACCTTTTGGTTAGAATGCGTAGCCACTACTCCTTTTAACGTGTGATTTTAACGTTGTGGCTACGCATTCTAACCAAAAGGTGATAAAGGGATATATGTTGAGCCGTGAGTTATTATTTTCATTCGCAATAATTTGTTTCTGATTCTTTTTAGAATAAATTGAGAAAAACAAAAAGCGTCCGACATTGAGATTCTCTTTAGTCGAAATTCAAAATCATTTTTAGCTTGTGTTCATGATATTTGTTTTCTGACTCTAACAATACTAAGAATTGGGGAAGACAACTTATGGCATTAACAAAAATATCGCTACTTTCAGAATACCGTGCCTTGAAAGATAATGCACAATCTCAAAACTCAGGGTTTTTGATGTGAACTTAAATCTTAAGGGAGTGGTTGTCGCTGATGAAGCTATTTTTTGTAGTTTTTATGCATGGTTTCTTAATGAACTGGTAGAGGTGGTATTAAAAACTTTCTGAACGTGAAGAACAAGTCTCGGAGACAATTTCATAACTATTGTAATATGATACAATTCAACCTACGCTCACGTACTAACCCTGACTAAGCCTCTCAAAAAGAACACTAAAAAGCTTACTCCTCCTACAATTTACATCATTTTTTTCAAATTTTTTGAGTCGAGTTTCGGAAAAGCATGAACAACAATAATATAGGGAACCTGTTTCGAAATTATGCTTTTGACAGACAATTTTTTTCGACTCATTTCCGTTGAAATTTTTTTTTCGGTCTCTTCGCATTTTTGTCCGTCAAGAGCAAAATTTCGAGAAAAAGGGCTCTAGATTATTGTTGATATTGCTTTTACGGACTTTGACTGAAAAAATTTACGTAATTTGAAGGAGGAAAAAGCTTTTTAAGTTTCCAATATGAACAAATCAAAGTAACCTTCATATGTTCCAGAACGAAGTCTGATCGAAATTTCGAAAAATACGCTTAAGATTATTGTTAAACTAGTTTTGAGCTTTCATTTCAAGTATAAACCGAAAATGTATCTATAAACTGGCGGAGGAGTAGGCTTTTGAAAAGGCCTTTAAATCTCGATTTCAGATTTCGTTTTTTAAAGTTTTTGTCGGTCAAAAGCTAAATTCCGAAAATAAAACGCTCTATATTATTCTTCGTATTGATGAGTTGGAGCCTGACACAGAAAAATAAATGAAAATGATGAAAACTGACGGAGAAGAAAGCTTTTAAGTGTATTTTGGTAAGGTTTACTATAACATACAGCCTGAGTTTTCTCGTTTACTACGTTTTTTTTCGTCCGCCGGTTAGACAGGCATATTAAATTTCACCTTGATTTGTGAACAATAGATGACTCATTTTTGGCACGTGCTGAAGACGTTTTTTTCGTCCGCGAAGACGTTTTTTGTCCGCGAAGACGTTTTTCGTCCGCGAAGACGTTTTTTTCGTCCGCGAAGGCAAGTTTTATTCAATTTAAATTAAACTAATTTATTGCTAAAATTTTAGTGCACAGTTGAAAATACTGCTGAAGATTCAAGAATTAAATTTTGTTGAATAATTCTCGTCTAGAAATTTGTTAATTTCATAAACGGAAAATAATTATTTTTCGTTTTTTGAAATTATACTTTTTTTAGTAAATCATAATTTTAAAATCTAGAGGTTGATATTTCGAGACCGATTTTCTGAAAATGAAGACGTTTTTTTCGTCCACAAAAAAAAACGTTTAAAATCTTTGTTGTTTTGAACACGTTTTTTTCGTCAGCGCTTGACTGTCTACCTGCGGACGAAAGAAAACGTAGTTAACGAAAAAACTCAGGCTGTAGGTTGGATTGTATCAAATTACTGAAATTATANATTTTGGAGGCTCCGTACGGCTAAACCAATTCAGATGAAACATTTCTGAGGAACACAAATGATAAATCTATCCTTTATCTCGGGATTCCATTTGACAATTTAGTACCAAACCAACCAACTACCTGGTTAACCGCGGTTTAACACGCGTTTCTTGACTTTTTTTAATGAAACAAGGATCCTGGACCCTATTAGGGTGTTACAGCAAATGAGCCATTTGAGTTATGTAATAGTTATGAATAAACGGAAAAGAACATTTTGTCAAAAAAAATTTTGAGACCAAAATTTTTTTTTTCAAATTTTCAAAATTTTCGAAAAAAACAAGGTTTCTCATTGGCTCAAAAATCGACCTCACCAAACAAGGGAATTATTGCTATAGACGTGTTCGTTTAAATCTTGCGATTCCAACGCTGATAAGTTTTTTTTTAAATCAATATTTTAGGAGATAATGACGTTACAAATACAAGAAAATTACGTCATTTTGCCATTAATCATACAGAAATCGCCCGACGGAAATTGCGCGACTATTACATAAAGATAGCTATCGTCAAGGCGTACATATAAGTTATATGATATAACATGACAAAAAATAAAAAGAAAATACGGCATCAGGTCGATAATGAAGAAAAAAATCTCTAAATTTTGAAAATTTTCCTGCCTTTATACTTAAAATTATTAAACTTTTATGAATTATGGCTCATTTATGAGCAGTTCAAGCGACAAGGAAAAAACTTATCGTCTATTTTACATTGACAATACGATTCGTATTATACGAACCAATTTCATTTCTTAGATTTATTCGACAACTATTCTTTTATAAAAATATAAGTAATCTCCATTAAATGATAAATTTAGTGAAAAATGGCCTTTAGTTGAAAGAAATTCACCACATATAATATAAACAGCCCGGGGAATGCTATTTACAGGGGAAAATACGGGCAAGAGTACAGTCCCCGGAAAATATCATAGAGGTGGTAAACACCTGGGGGTTCTAACGATTTGAAATAAGAAATTTTGGAAAGTAAAAATGGGTACCAATTTTATTGGATCATCTTGTAAAGATTTTTTTGCTGTGATTTGCACTTTAGACGGCTTCGCTAGAACTGGATTCCAGACTACCTGTAAAATCACAAAAAATTGACCGAAAAATCAATTTTTGTTTGAAAAATGTTTGAAGAACAAAAAAAATCCTACGTCTTAAAATGACCAGAAAAAAATTCTTTACAAGATAGCTTAAACACATTAAAACTGAAATTTTTATTTTTGAAATTCCTTATTTCAAATCGTCATAGACTTTCCTGTAAATCGGATTCCCGATAAAGATTCCCGATCGGATTCCCGAAGCCATTAAAGCACCGAGAAAGTGCCCACTTGGGATGAGGGTATTTACAATTTATTTTTAGGGCGATTTGAAATAAAATTTATAGTCTTTATGGTAGATTTCTCTATTTTTATAATTTCTCTAGTTATATTTCATTGACCTTTTCGCCACCAATCAGAGCTCAGTACCGTCGAAAATTTGCGCCGATCGGTGAAATTGGCTGGCGGGCATATTTAAAAATGTTCAAAATGACCGCCATGCCGGATTTTTTTTGTTTTTTGAGATTTTTATAAGTACGAAAGAGATTCTTAACTCCCGTAGTGTATTTTGCGCCATCGATGGCGCAAGGGCCTTTAATCGCAATTTAGGACCCTTAATCATGTATGAATGGAAATTTACAAAGTGATCGATCGACTATTTAAATAATTTACGTTTGTGCGTTTTTTTTTTCGAAAATTTTTACTGTATTACAGTACTTATTTTTTGCAAAAAAAATTTAAATCATCAAAAAAAGCCTTCGAGCGGGACCGGAAAAAAATTCTAAGACTTTTTTCCCATTACACCATAGCCCCAAAGTGATCACGTGACCGTATATTCAAGGAATAAGGTTGACCAAAATAGTACTGTTTTTTTTCAAAAATTACTTAAATCAATTTTTGAAAGAAGTGAAGTGGTTCTTTAGAAGTTTTTAAGACTTTTT
>SCLH01000653.1:162565-176476 GCA_004367855.1 Oikopleura vanhoeffeni | reverse complement strand
CGTATGTCAACTAATCGGTAGGTCGCGCGTTTATCATTTTGAAACTGTTGATGAAATTTTTAACACTTGACTGTACACTCGATAAGTGCCATTTGACACTGAATTAAAAAAAAATTTTATAGTTGCGAAAAATTCTCAATAAAATTGTGGGTGTAGTAGGCGTCATTTTTTTGATATTCAGGACATTTTTTCATATCAAAACGCAATTTATTTCAAAAAAAGTGGTTTTTCTCTACTTTGTGCCAATTTTACCCTTTTTCATGGAAAAAACTTCCATATTAAAGAAATTTTTGAATGTGCGGAATTTTTTGGAGACTTTTTGGCGGAGTAAACCCGAAAATAAATGAAGTTTATTAATATCGGCTTAAAAAAAATCTATAGTCAGGAATTATTAAGTTGGAAATGGATGTACAGTGAAAAGTGTTTTTTATATTTTTGACTATACTTAGTTATGTTTAGAAAATAAAAATGTGAACGTTTATAAGAATGAACACTTTTATTGAAGATAAAAAATAAAAAAAATACATTTCCACATTTTTTTCTCTTTCAGATATTGCTCTGAAAAAATGTACCAATCTGCTGGACTTATGCCATCCCCTTAAACATGATTAATTTGAATACACCCTAGCTTCGAAAAAAGCTCAAAGTAAAATGCGAGAAAAAAGACCCGAGACCTGTTGCTGGTGATGATGATTTCCATGATGATTAATGTGTTGTTGCTGCTGCTGCTGATGTTGTTGCTGTTGTTGTTGTAACTGTTGCATTTGCAATTGAGCCATTGTCATTGGATCAAATTGTGACATCATTTGTGGATTTAGGGAATGCCCGGCATGGGCGGCATGTCGTTGATAAGGGTTATATCCACCAAATTGTGGCCTTACAAAGTTCTTAAAATTACGAAAAATTTAGGGTGTATACATTTTTGGTCGACTTTTTTAACCTATTTTTTCCTTTGAAAAATGCGTAGGTGCAAAAATCCACTGATTTGAAGAAAAATCGTGTGCAATAAAACATTCTACGGCGCAAAAGTAAAAATTTTGGATTCATTTTAATAACATATTCAAATTTGATTTCATGTAAAAACGGAAACATCAACCCAAAAATGAAGTATTTTGTAGGTTCGTATTTTAATTGTACTGATGATTTTCGCCTACGCAGTTTTCAAAGCAAAAAATAAGCATTTTGAATAAGTCGTCAAAATAAAGTCAACCATAAATTTAGTCGACCAAAAATTTTCACTCCAAATTGAGTTACAAAACTATTTTTTAATAAAAACTTAAAAAAGTAATGTTTTATACAAAAATTTGTCTGAACACCGTCATAATAAAAGCGTCATTATTAATGATGAAGCAAACCGGTATGAAATTTTTGATTTTATTATCAAAACCGTGATCGAGAGGAAAACTAATTTTCTTTATTCCACAAACTTACTTGCATATTTAAAAGATGAATTTGATTTTGATGGTCCATGATATAAACTGGTTGGGCAAACTGTTGGTGCTGCTGGTAACCTTGCTGCATCATATATTGAACATTAGCGGGATACCGAGGATTTCCTTATCAATGTTCCGAAAAATATGCATTAATTTCCAGCTTAATTTTATTAAGATGATGGGCATTTTTCGTCTTATTTCTCTTTTTGAAGCCTGACCAAAACCCGATATATTTGAGGGGAGTTGATATGATTTTGATGGAATATTGGTATTTATTATAAAAAAAATTAAAAATAATGACTTATTAATAATTATTAATAAGTTATTATATACATCATTGGAAATATAATTTTCTTGCAGAATTCCAGCAAAAAAACTAAATATTCTCGGATGATTTTTTTTTTATTAACTGATCCACTGCTGAAACTACTAGTGAAATTGGATAGTAAATCAAAGAGTTTTTCTAAAGTAGTGAAAAATGACAGTTTACTGATCATTTGGTCACATTTTAAGGGGGGTAACGGTCTTATTCCTTCGAGGTAACCTTCGATTTTCACAAATGAGCTTTCCCTTAATGACGAACATAATCATTTTCGTGGTTCATGCGAAATTTGAGCTGAATCGATTTCGAAATTCTAGCAAATGACTATTTTGAAAAAATCCAAAACTTTTTTGTATTCATATAAAGTGGTGTACAAATGTACAATTTCTCGACCGCTACCTTCTTTAACCAAAGGCTCACAAGCAAAATGGCGAAAAAGTTGAATGTAGAATTCTACATTTTGCTTTTTTGGTCATTTTCATCAACATTTACGTAGAATTTGTAAGGTAAAAAGTGAAGAAAAAAGTGCAATCTGAATCATTAGATAAGGAGAAATTGCGATATCCAAAATTTTCCGAATTTAAATAGCGCAACAAATTTTTCGCCATTTTGCTTAAAAGTTTCTCCATTTTGATTTTCGCCATTTTGCTTGCGACCCTTAACCAAAGAGTTTATAAATTTACTTTAATTATTTTTTTATTTATATGCGATTAGTGACTTAAAAATGGGAAATTATGTAGTTAGTTAAAATAAAACGCCATCTTGTTGCCTTTTTGTCCTCTAGGTAAGATCAGTCTCTCGTGTTACTGGAGTTAAAATAGTTACTCTTGCGTTTTCGCGCTGATTTTTTTTTAAATTTCTAGGACACTTTCCTAACTGATTTAAGTTTGTCATACTCGCCATCGATGGTAAACTCGCCATCGAAGGAGGAAACATTCCATTCTGATTTCCGTTGTACATTTCAAATATTTCTAAAGTGATAAAAAAGAATAATAAAATTGGAAAAATCGATTACTTTCTCTCGCACGAAATATTAGAAAAATATTTTTTTCTCAGGTTTGTAAATCACCAATTTCGCGCGATGACTTGACAAAATATTTTCCAATTAAAATACCATCTGTTGTCAACCCAATGGGTCATATATTTGACCAATTCGATTAGAAGAAAATTTTTTTTTGCGATAGGATATTAGACATTTTGATAAATCAGCAAAAAAGTATCAAGAGTTTTTTTTTAGAAATTATTCAAAAAAAATCGTCAGATGATTTTTTCGTCAAAAAAAGATGTTCAAAATACAATTTTGTTACATCGTGTAAGAAGTGCAAACATATATATTCTTGAGAGAAATTAGAACAGAAATTTTTTTTATTAATAATTGACTATAAGCATTGGAAATAATACTTAAAAATTGCTTTTAACCTCCTCAAACCCAGAAACGAGAACTTCGCCTCACACCCAAAAGCCTTTCTAAAGGCACTACTTTGAGCGCTTATCACGGGAAAACTGGAAAAGATATCAATTTACTTATTTGTCACTGATTGAGATCAATGATCAAATTAAGTGAATAAGACGTAACATTTTCAAATTTCGAAGTTATTTTCGAAGTATATTTTGAGTTTTATAAAAATCACTTGTGAAAAAAGTATTCTTCGTATAGTCTATACGGTATAGAGACTGCAGATAAAATAAACTTATATCAAAAGAATCCTCAAATACTTTCCTAAAAACTGGCTTCCTCAGAATTTTGCTATTATGTATCGTTTTCACACTATTAATTTTTTAAGAAATTTTGGCGAAAATCCTAAAAAAAGAAGGAAAAAATAACTTTCGAACGGCAAATCGTTTTTAATTTTCAACAATATTTTTGGAAATAAAATTGAAACCTTTATGACATATTAGAATTGTAGGTCTGTGACGATGTTATATCTGCGCCGTTTTGGATAGAGGTTTTAAATTTGTTACTAAAAAATGAAGAGAAGAATAGGCTTTTGAGACACTTAAAATCAGCTCAAGCAACGTTTTTTGTCCATTCTGGGACGAAAATATCACAAAGTTTCAAAAAAGATATTAACAGACCTGCGTACGTATTTTGTGGTTGACAAAAATTTACAAATAGTTTTCCTATCTTCAAAACTCACGGAGGAGTAATCTTTTTAAGACCAAATACCACTTTATTTTGAAGCTCGTTCCTGATTAGTCGAGCAATCAGTGACCTTCAATTATAATTCAGGATGTGAGATATTTGTTCAAATATTACATTTTATTTAACCTTTGGGTTCTCCAATATGACCCTTAACTGACCGTTTTTAAAATTGTCGATGGGACTTGACTGCGACCCGCTTATGAATTCCACTTAAGCGTGAGTTGGTATGGTATTTAGTTGGTGCGACTTGATATTGTCTTATCAAGTCGCAGTCGAGTTCTATTGGTTGGCTGTAAAAAGCCAAAATAGTACAAATGTAGAAAGACCAAAATGTAGAATATCAAAAATTGAAAATTTCATTTTTTGAAATTAAAGAAGAATTGTTTTTCGAAAAAATGCTGATATTCTTTTTCGAAATGAAATTTCGGGTTTCTTACGGTATTTTTTCAAATGAAAAAATAAGTTTCAGAATAAATAATTTCTGAAATTGGCGTTTTTCATACAAAATTATCGAATTTACTTTTTTGTTATAAATTGTGCTCGAATTTACATTTTTACATTCCTCGAATTAACATTTAATTTCATATTTAAAAAAAATATTATACAGCCAGAAGGATATAAAGTATCGATTTTTTGGCTTTTACTATTTTGGATTTTTACTGCTAACCCTTGAACTATCAACAGTTTTGAAAACGGTCAGTTTCATCTTATATATATCTCAAACTTATTTATTAACTGAAATGGCTAGAGAAAAAACTGAAGTATTCTTGTACCCTGATTTATCTATAATCCATGATCTTAGGATCAGGAATTTGCTGACATGATCTGATCTCGATCTTGAGATTAAATATGTGTCGATTTCAGATTTCGAGAGCAATTTTGTCTCAAGATTTGAGCAAATAAGTTCGAGTAATCATTTTTAATATTAGAGGTTATACATTATATGAAAGTTATTATGAAAAACTCAAGGTAGTTATGGTCTTAACTCAAAATGATATTTTACATTTGCCAACGATCATCATTTTTGTTTGTGATATCTTGTCTCAAAATCAATTATTTGAAAAATGCTTCCATAAGTCCCAAAAATTTTGATATAGAATCTATGTCAGAGATCCACGACGGTTTTGAGGGCCAAGACCTTTTTAAAAAAAAATATTTATTAATATAACGGGAAAATCAACAATCTAAAAAATGGAGCCAATAACTTTTTTAGGAATTGTTTTACGGGCAATATTATTTTTTAATCAAAATTCAATGATGAATGGAAAAACTGTCAAGAAATTAAAAAAAATTAAATCGAGTGAAAATTTGAATCGTTCTGTCAGAATAAAACAAGAGTCTATTTTCATTTTTTTTTCGATCTGAAGTTGAGTGTTTTTTTTGCTAACTCACTAAAAATTAACGTGAAATAAGATTGGTATTTCTNTTGCTTTCTGCCGATCCCTTGCCAACATTTATCAGGTGATTTTAATATTTTTTTTTAGCAAATAAGATCCATACACAAAAAAGGTGACTTTTCTTTCTCGAAAGTATAGGCAGTCCTTCACGGTGATTCTTTCTTACGTCTTTTCATTATAT
This sequence comes from Oikopleura vanhoeffeni, assembly GCA_004367855.1. Taxonomy (NCBI): domain Eukaryota; kingdom Metazoa; phylum Chordata; class Appendicularia; order Copelata; family Oikopleuridae; genus Oikopleura; species Oikopleura vanhoeffeni. Next base: position 171,000 of record SCLH01000653.1, on the reverse strand, counting down.
CTAATCCATTTTTTTCGTTGTTTTTAATATGGATTTTTATGACGCGTTTTTATCATAATTTTTAGTAAAAGGATAAAAGAAACCAGAAAAAAATCACACAGCAATCCCTCTGCAGCATTTTCACAGAATAATTTTTTATTTTTAGCTGTTTAATATCGTTGGTGATGACATTATTGCCTGTGTTGGCTACTTCCGATTTGAATGTGACTTCATCGTATTTGTGAGTATTAAACTGTCATATACATTATATGAAAGTTATTATGAAAAACTCAAGGTAGTTATGGTCTTAACTCAAAATGATATTTTACATTTGCCAACGATCATCATTTTTGTTTGTGATATCTTGTCTCAAAATCAATTATTTTGAAAAATGCTTCCATAAGTCCCAAAAATTTTGATATAGAATCTATGTCAGAGATCCACGACGGTTTTGAGGGCCAAGACCTTTTTTAAAAAAAATATTTATTAATATAACGGGAAATCAACAATCTAAAAAATGGAGCCAATAACTTTTTTAGGAATTGTTTTACGGGCAATATTATTTTTTAATCAAAATTCAATGATGAATGGAAAAACTGTCAAGAAATTAAAAAAAATTAAATCGAGTGAAAATTTGAATCGTTCTGTCAGAATAAAACAAGAGTCTATTTTCATTTTTTTTTCGATCTGAAGTTGAGTGTTTTTTTTGCTAACTCACTAAAAATTAACGTGAAATAAGATTGGTATTTCTAGGCCTGGTGTTTTGCGTTCGCGTTTGACCAATAAGACAACCGGAAGTAACGACGTTGGCCAATAAGAGCTTCGAAAATTAGTTCAAACAGGAATGCGAAACGCCAGGCCTTATCTGAGACATACCATATACACATTAGATTAGACAAATAACTTGAAACCCTTCGAAAATTAGCATTGTAAAAAGAAGTATTTCTATTTTTAGAAACTGCAATTTCCACATGAAAATGCTTAGGCTAAAGTCTTTTGAGTTGTCAGTGATCTGATGCGTAAAGGCGCTGCTAACAATTATACATATCTCGATATATTTCGATACGGATCCGCTGAAAATATAAAAGTATCGTATTTGCCGTGTTCTCCTTATTTCACTCAAATGATGCTGTATGAATAATATAACTACTATGTTTGACCTGAACAAACATTGCAGTCTGGAATAGTCAATGCCATTCAATTTTGAGAATTATTAATTATATCAAAAATTTTTGTTAAAGAGGGATTATCATGCTGAAACATCGAGAAAATATGGATCCAAATGGTTCAATGAGAAGGTTGGGGTCAAAAATAAATTAGTTTGGATAATCTCTATAAAAGTGCCCTTTCTAAGAAGACATAGTGAAAAGAAAATTTTGGAACAAAAGATTCTAAAATATTTTTTGTGTGAGAGTAACCTACGTGTTTTGTAAAAGTCGATAGTAAAATATATAATATATTTTAGTTCAATTAATAATTGGTTTTATTACCATGTTTTGCGTCTTTAAAATGAGAATAACTTGGAAAATTTTTAACAAAAAAGCTTTTTGGGTCGAAACTTTAGACACTAAAGGACTTTGACCACTTTAGACTCTAAAGGAATTTGACGAATCGGGCCTTAGTTTCGCTAAATAAAAGATATCTCCTTTTCACACTATGCGGAAGATTTAGGCCCTGTGTAGTAAACGTAGTATGTTTAGGAGTAGGGCCCAAATCTTCAGCATAGTGTGAAAGNGGGATATAAATGCCATATTTTCAAGTTAGAACAACCCTATTGAAAAGTTTTAGAACTCAAAATTTGGCAAGCTTGATGTTTAATTATTAAATATAAAATCACCATATACAGCTTAAAAATATTTTTTTCGCGCTAAATATCAATTCTAAAAATTCAATACCATGTCATCCTGGAAAAACCGAAGTTGGTTAACTTTTGAAAATTGAAAAGAAATTTTTATTGATCCATCTGATTAATTAATTTTATATAATTTAAACGGATTAGATCTTAATATGCTTTTTTTAGTAACTAAAAAAAAGCATATAAAATATCTCAAAAAAGAATGAACATAGATCTTAATAACCTGATCTCGCAAAATTTTTGGAATTTTAGATACAAGAATATTTTATGTACAAGAATTTTTGCTCTTGCCTGTTAAAGTTTCAAATCTCAAATTTATACATTTCACGTTTTTTAGATTGTACAATCGGCCCGTGTTATAATTTTCTTGTCAAGCGATTTTTCCAATTGACTGAAATTTTTGAGCAAAAACATTTTGAATAATTTTTGGCTACTCTTGAAAAATTCATGGGCATAATGAAATTTTCGACGGAATTGTAATCAAGAATTTATAATAAAAAACAATTTTATAAAAAATGAATGGTGAATAATAGATCACTCAAAAAATACTCTCACACGAGCATTTCTTTACACCTATGACAATAAAGAAGATATATCGTTTAAAAGGTTACCAGTTGTTTAGAGATAAGGATTTAGTTCAATCAATAGAATGGATAGATATAGAAGATCATCCTATTAAGATAAATCGTCAGCGGGACGTACAATGCCCTATCTCTACATTTATATGAGAAAATCACGTCTTGAATTATTATTTTTGCGGTTTAGATATAGAGAAAAGTTTGCAAGCATTTTTTGAAATATTTTTCAATCTTTGATCCTCTGAGAAGTAGAAGGAAATTGAAAGACGACGGTTATGGGAATAAAATGTATTCAAAGGAAGGATTTTAGCACTTATTTTTTTGGAATCAATTTATTTAGGCTGTCCATAGTCAATCACATTTTGAAATTGAACTTTTCAGATATTACATTTTGCGGAAAATTTTACGCTGATGAGAAAAATAAACTTCAGTTATAAAAATATATTTATAAAAGCTGATTAATGATTAATTAGAATATATATATTTAAATATGGATTCAGGGCCTTAAACTGACTGACCAATGACATCGGCTTATTCTGCAATACAGGGTTTTGATTGGGTGCTAGTATCCCGCGTCGTTTGTATCATTCAAATAGTCACAATCTGTCAACTAAGGGCCCCTAATCCATATATTATATCATCTAGTTTTAGCGCTAGAGATAAGGCAATTTTTTCGTGATCAATTTTTCTCAAGCTTCGTTTCGGAGAGCTTGAATCAGTTAATTAACTGTGAAAATTTTGACGGATCATTTTTCTAATAAAACAGTAAATTTATTAATCGAAAATTCTAAATTTTTTAGTCTACATTTTAACGATGCTGCATCGTTAGTGCATGTAAAAATGCGAATTCATATCGATTAAGGGGCCTCCTTGGCATTTTTTGCCACTTTTTTAGCCAAAATTTTCATAAAATTCGGTTTTTGAAAACGACTTATTCGATTAAGTTCTTAGATATCTCAAACTGAGAAAAATTATCCAGTGAACAATAAAATAAAAAAATTGGTCCGACCCTTTTTTAATTTTTCCTAGATTACTGAAATTGTTTAATTATCAATTTTGTTAAATAATTGGAAACAATGGTATGATTCGGACCATTTGTTTTTAATTTATTTTTCTCTTAATATTTGTGCTCAGTTTCAGCTATCTAAGAACTCAATCGGATTATATGAGAATTATATAATAATTTTGGATAAAAAATGGAAAAAATGCCCAGGAGGCCCCGTAATCGATATACTTCCATACAAGAAATTAATCAGAAATTTGAAATAAGCTGAGTTAAAAAAGTATGTCAAAAATTTGCCAAATTTTTGAAATCTAGACTTCAGACTCCAGACTTCATTTATTGTTTCAGTTGATTAATTTTAAAGATCAATGTCGAGCAGCTGCATGCAAAACAGAACATAGTTACACTTCAAAAAACGTGTTGACTTTCCAAGTATCTTTTTCATTGTCGTTCGGAATTGACTGTGATAATTTTATCACTGAAAATATGACATTATAAAAATACGTAAATAACATTTGCCTTGACATTAAATTGTATGATAGCGGACTATTAGTGACACACTGAATCGGACCTTGGCAAGCCAGAGACCAAGCCAGTGGATGTCAAGGTCTGCACTGTAGATTCACCTTATATCCCTTTATCACACTTTGGTTAGAAAATGATATGGGAAGATTTTTCTTGTCTAAATTATACTACAGGACAAATCGTTGAAAGTGGTCCGACCGCTTCGACAATGTTCATTTTTTGTATTAAATCACTTTAACCTACACATGACTCGGGTCGGTTTCCACGATGAGTATTTTAGAAAAATCTCCCAACAACATTTGCTAACCAAAGTGTGATAAAGGGATAGTAGTATATCAATTTTATGATATATAATAAAAATAAAAGATTAATAATAACTTTCTCGACGGAAAATATCTGGTTATAAAAATATCTCTTGATTATAAGGCATGGCTAAGGTTAACCCTTAGATATAAACATGTAAAAATATAAGGCAAAAGTTTACATGCAACTTAAATAACTTTTATCAAGTAATTTAAGTCACCTGAGAATTCTTTAAAATTAACCAAAACATATCAATCAAACTTCAGTGAAAGTTAAAAATTGTTACAGTAGTTCAAAATTTGTAGAGTGTCCGAAGTCAAAACTGATCTTCTCGAAATAATCCCCAAAAGTTCAGAAATTTCCTAGATTAAATGTTNAATATTTCTAAAGAGTCGACAACAAAATGACAAAAAAACATTTCATGATTTTTCAAACAGCAGTCAGAAAATATGTAGACATGCATGAAAAAAGTTAAAGTGGCTATTTTTTTCGTTTTTATTCACAGATTTCATAAAATTAATCAGAAAAAATTTTGGACAAAAAATGCTTAAAATTTTCATAATGCTTTGAATTTTTTCGAAAATTTTACGAATTATAAAATAAAAGTTTGAACTCAAATTGTTCCTTAAATAGATAAAAAATGATTTTAATGAGCTGATACACATTTATTCTGGTTCAGCCAACGATAATAAGCACAAAAAAATAAACCAACTAATTATTTTCGTAAGTTAAATTGACGCCAGTCTGCCACATCGCTGCTACCCCCTTAACCTACACATGACTCGGGTCGGTTTCCACGATGAGTATTTTAGAAAAATCTCCCAACAACATTTGCTAACCAAAGTGTGATAAAGGGATAGTAGTTCAAAATTTGTAGAGTGTCCGAAGTCAAAACTGATCTTCTCGAAATAATCCCCAAAAGTTCAGAAATTTCCTAGATTAAATGTTTTAGAAAAATTGTGTGAAGCCTAAAATATCAGCTTCTCTTTTTCCCAACGAGAAACATTCATTCTGAGTACAACTAAATGTAGCATTTGATAAATGAATGTCAAGACTCTGGACTCCAGAGTCTGGACTCAAGAGGGCAAAAATAAGCGAAAATTTTAAATTTTTATGCTTTTCGGTTTTCCAATGTCGTTAAAAATGATGAATGAACCTATATAATGTAGGCTATTATAGCCTGGCTATATTCGAATATATATTTAAAATCAGCATAAAGAATACATTGAAAATTGAGTCGAAATGAACAATCCTGATAGGTTTTAATTTTAAACAATCAGAATCGAGCTAAGAAGTATTTTTTTTTCAATTTCACGTTTAATAAGATTTCTCGATTTTCTCCAAAATTGGTTATTGGCAATAACTTATTGCGAAGATTTCAACTGACCTTGGACACTCTACACCTACTGTGTCCCAGATAAAACTTCGACCTCTTTTTTCTGTGACACTCAATATCGATTATTTGACGAACCAATCTGTGAGTAGACCAGTTTTTTCTGTGAGACTCTATTTGAATCATATCCCTTATTCACACTTTTGTTAATATCCCGGCCCTACTACTTAAAAACACACTTCGTTACCTAATCAGGGCCGGGATATTAACAAAAGTGTGATTAAGGTGTGATTAAGTGTGATTAAAAGTGTGATTATATAGTTTGGACAAATATATTTTAATGACAATTTAACCACACGGAAAATAGAACACAAAATAAAAAATCGCATTTCGTACAGGTCTCTTAAGCAAACAATTACACTAAATTAAATTCAATCCATGACGATTAACAAAAAATTCAAACGTCATTTTTAAATGTTCGTGGAACAAATATGATCAAACATGAATTAAAATAATACATCAAAAATGTTCTCTTCAGATTTATATATCACATGAAAATATAAATAATAGAATCTTAATAAGAACATGGCACACTCTGCAAATTCTCTAGATTACGAAGAAATAGATCGCGAAACATACGGTAGTTTGAAAAGATCTTCATTATATGTTAAATCTATCGCAGATCAGCTGAACGCAGCTGGATTACCAGAAGCTATTTGGCAAGTAGATGGACAAACTTTGAATATTTATAATCATCATACACCGTCAGAAATGGGCTTGAGTATGAGAAAGAAACGAATTTCACAAGAAGGCAGTATTCATGAATCAGACAGGGTTTCACTTCTATATAAATGTAATAGTATTACAGTAATACAGTCTCTTGCATTCAAAAAACTCATAATCTCCTACTTTTCCTCAGATTTGAAATAAAAGTGCCCTCCATTAAGATTATCATTGGTAGAAATTTCAACTAATCAGAATTGATCATTTTAGTCAACTTTTCACTTCTGGTTTTTTTGCTGATGCCGAATATATATCTTAAATTCGGGAATCCTGGACAATAATAGTTTCAAATGGCGACAAGGGATTATAAGTGATTAGTTTTTGTTTCGCTCGAACAAAATATCGCGCGCGCCCTCAGCTAGTGGTGATGCCTTGAGTTCTTTTAAACTTATGAATGAGAAAAGAATAAATGGATTTAAGACGCTCGCCAAACAGATCCTGAATATCCGAAAAATAGAAAAGACGCGGCTGATAAAACTCTGTATTCATTAATAAGGCAAATTGCCATTATGACATCGGCTTAAATTTGGTTGGCCATTCAATCAAATGCTCGCATTTCAAATCTTCCAAATATCATTCGCGATTGACAAAAATATAACATTTTGACATCTGACATGTCATGACATTTGATTGGCTTCAAAGCCAATTTATTTGATTTTAGAGGTGATTTAAATAAAATCATCCCAAGATAATTCTTGGCTAATCAATCGAAAACGCGGTTCTCAAAATCTTATTTTTTTCTCAATCGCAACTTAAAAGGGGAAAAACATGTAATAATTTATTTAACCCTCCGAGGCATATACGGTATATAAAATTTTGGACGATATTTTCAGATTCACATTGTTGAGTTTTTAAATGTATTCGAAAGAGAGCTTTTTTAAATCATTTTTTCCATCATTTTTGGCTGATTTAAAGTGACTTTACCCTTTCAAAAGAGTATATATGATATTCAATTTCAAATTCTGCCAAAAACTTACTATTTTTTCAGAACTATGATAGATTTTCAATGATGAAAACCGATAAAAGCCTATTAGACCCTCTAGAAAAGTATATAAATAAAAGAAACGGTCTTGTTTTCAGTGCTTGATATATATATACAGTGATCGATGCTTTTTCGACACCAATTTAGTGCTATTATAATGTTAAATTGTATATACCGACCCGGTAAATATATTCGACTTGAACCCGTTTATCAGAGGCTACATTTGATGTGGATGATATAAAGTTTTACGTAGAAGGGCCCGAAAAGTTATCAGCAAATGATATCGATAGAAAACAGAAGCAAGAACAGATTGAAGGTACTTTTCATAAAAGATCAATTACACTAATATTAACACATGATATTTTTGATTGTTCGAAAAAGAACATTGAAATATATGTTATGTGGTCTTTTGTTCTGTACTGTAAAAACATTTGTAAAAAACTTGATTTTTAAGTAATCGAAAGAGAGCTGGAGAAATTTAGGAAACTTCAACAGAAAACAATTCAGTCTGAAAAGCATCAGAAGCAAGATAATCACAGTGAGGGTAGATTTTTTGTTTGATACACAATAATTTATTACAGCCAAGTTAGGCCGTTATGTAGACTTGCATTCATTATAAGGTGCCACCTACGCACAAAACAAAATAACGAAACAAATTTATAGATGCGTATTATAACTAATTATAACTTAAAGTTGAACGTCGTTGACTTCAAGTTTCTCCAGTAAACGAGAAACAAATTGTGGTGATCTATTTCACAACCTACGCTTCAAAAAGCATAGAGCGCTAACTTAGCTGTAATTAACTCGTAGACTCGATTTCCGGCAAGTAGTGACCATTCACCATTTAATCGCATTTTACGACGCTTAAACATTACTGAAAAGATCAGTTATAAAGTTATCGATTAACTTTAAGACAAAATGACGTTTGTGCGTTTTTTTTGGAAATTTTTTACTGTATTACAGTACTTATTTTCGAATCACCAAATAAAACCTTTCATCGTAATCAGAAAAAAAATCTAAGATTTTTTTATTACACCAAAGCCCAAAAATGATCACGTGACCGTTTATTCATGAAATAAAGTCGGTCAAAATAG
>SCLH01000653.1:108794-153311 GCA_004367855.1 Oikopleura vanhoeffeni | reverse complement strand
CGCCTCGCCTCGGCCAAAAATCGTACGGATAAGGGGTACATTCGTACGGATAAGGGTTCTTTTTCGGGGTCCGAGTAAAAAAGAAGCAAAAAAAAAGATATTTTTAATATTTTCGTGAATATATAGGCTTCAATGTATTGAATAATGAAATTCTGGATATTGGGAATTTCGATTTCTTTAATTTGTTTTAAAAATATCAGAATAAAACTTACTTGCCTTCTGTTTAAGGGGTGCAGGAGCGCATGTGGCAGGATATGGGGTCAATTATACTTACGAAAATAATTAATCTGGTTTATTTTTTTGTGCATTGTATCGTTAGCTGACACAAAAATGATGTGTATCAGCTCATTGAAAATCTTTTTTATCTATTTAAGGAACGTTTGAGTTCAAACTTTTATTTTATAATTCGTAAAATTTTCGAACAAAATTCAAAGATTATGAAAATTTAAAGCATTTTTCGTCCAAAATTTTTTCTGATTAATGTTTTTGAAAATCTGTAAGAAAAACGAAAGAAATAGCCACTTTAACTTTTTTCATGGCATTGTCTTACATATTTTCTAACTGCTGTTTGAAAATCATGAAATGTTATTTGTAATTTTGTTGATCGACTCTTTTAGAAAATTATATGAAAATGTTTTCCGCAAAATCAAGTCCAAAATTTTTAATAGTGTTTTTGAAATCTCCTAAAATAAGCCAAATCCACTTGTGAAATTTGGTATGTATCTGATGTTGATTTCCCGTATTCTAACCGAATAGAAAAGGTCAAGTCGAATATTGTTCTGACTCTGATGAAATTTCACACACTTGCTAGTGAACCGGTTTGTGCCGATTTGGCACGCAACTTTATAAAAATTTTATTTTCAAAAAACTCTAATAAATTGCGGTGTTAATAGGCTACTTTTATTCAAAGGAGAAACATTTTTTAATATTTAATACCATATGAAGGTCAATGTGTTTCCTAAAAAGCTGTTTTTATCTCTATTTTTCATGGAGGAAATAAACTTCATATAGGAAATTTTTCATGTGGATAATATTTTCCCACTAATTAAGTGCATGAACACCCGACAAAGGTGCTGAGTTTATAGAATTATGCTTTCAAAAAAATTCTCACGATCGGAGTCAAGTGGAAATGGAGTTAATGAAAAGTGGTTTTGATATTTTTACAGGTACCTTAAGAATGTTGAAGAGTTAAAAAAATATAAACGTTGCAGAATGAACACTTTGGCCTTTGAGATAAAAAGAGAAAAAATTTTCACTTTTTTTTCGTTTCAATTAAATTTCCTACCGAGAAAAAATGTACAAATCGTGGTGCCACATCGCTGATACCCCTTAAAAAGATGAAAATAACTGATTTATTCAAAAAAACATAAAAAATTTATTTTATTGCATTGTAAAGTCCTATATTTCACTAAAATAGTTCTAAAAACGTGCAAGTATAGCTAGTTATTTCATTTATTTTTTGAAAAAATCACGAGAAAATTTTCGAAATCGGAGAAATTGTTCTCTTATTTTACGTACCGAGATAGGGCGTACGGATAGGTGGTTTCGTTCAACTTTCCAAAAAATCGTTCGGATAAGGGTACATCGTACGGATAAGGGTGCGTACGGATAAGGGTGCACCAGTGTATATAATTTTGCGTGATATTTTTCAGATTCACATTTGGTTGAGTTTTTAAATGTATTCGAAAGAGAGCTTTTAAATCATTTTTTCCAATCATTTTTGGCTGATTTAAAGTGACTTTACCTTTTCAAAAGGGTATATTTATACCGTATTATATTATATACTAGGCTGTTATACAGGTTATTCTCGACCTTCTTGGGATTTTTATTTGAGTTGACAACGTTATTTCAGGGATGGGGATCATAATTTATTTGATATAGGCTATATCATATAGCCGAATTATTTGATATAGGCTATATCATATAGCCGAAATTCAAAAATTCATATTTCTGTACGAAAATAGTCATTTAAAATCAAAAAATTCTCATTCCACCTACGCCAAAAATCGAATAAACCTGCGAAAATTTTATAAAAAAACCGTTCTGTGAAATTCTTGTCAATGATATAACATTTCTTTTTAGCCTTGAATCTCTTCGTACTGAGCTTTATGATTAAAAAATAATTGATTGCGCCGACTTTCATATTCGAAGTTTTTTACTTCGGCTTCGCCAAAAGTATGATTCATTCACATAAAACTTTCATAAATATTCATAATGAATTCTCTTCTATAAATTTATTATTAAATCGTCCCCCTATTATATTATATTTAATATCAGTTAAGCTTAACGACAGCAATTGTGCTACTAATTTAACAGTTCTAAGTCAATATATCAAAAAATCTTATTCGGACCAATTAGAACCCAAGGATTTTTAAAAATTCGGAAATGTTTTTAAAAATTGACGATTTTATGCCTTAACAATTTTCGTCTCGTTGCCGTTGATTACCGAATATTATAATTTTTTGAAGATGATGGTATATTCTGAGAGATATTCCATAAAGAATATAAAAATAGCTATAATGGCTTCAAAAATATTCTTGGACATTTGCTTGGGATACTCGACCTCGTCCCGCAATCTTTTTTTTCCACTTTTCAAAATTGTAATGCGTGCGCCTCTCGAGATGCTATCTTTAAGTATAGTCGCATAATTTTCCACAAGCGACGAATTTTTTTGACAATTTATGCCGAACATGTCGTAAATTTCTCAAAAATGGCCAATTTTTTGAAATTAAACTGCGATATCTCCCAAAATATCAGCCCGAATTATAATATAGTTTATCCGGAATCTCGGAGATTCAGGAGAACACTCCGAAACCACTGTTTTCAGCTTGGTAAGTCGATTTTTCGACCAATGAGAAGCCCGGATTTTTGAAAATTTTGGAGAAGATTTTCTTCTTGGTCTCTGAAAAATTTTCATTTTCAATAAAATATCGTGAAATTCCAATCGCTGAAAAACCTGTAACACCCTATTATATACCGTAATATGATTATTCATTTCAATTCTGCCAAACCTTACTATTTTTTCAGAACTATGATAGATTTTCACATGTATGAACCGATAAAAAGCCTATTAGACCTCTAGGAAAAGTATATAAAATAAAAGAAACGGTTTCCTTGTTTCAGCTGCTTGATATATATAACAGGTGATCGATGCTTTTCGACACCCAATTTTTAGTGCTATTATATGGTAAATTGTATACGGAAACCCGGGGGTAAATATATTCGACTTGAACCCCGTTTATCAGAGGCTCATTTGATGTGGATGATATAAAGTTTTACGTAGAAGGGCCCGAAAGTTATCAGGCAATGATATCGATAGAAAAACAGAAGCAAGAACAATCTGAAGGTACTTTTCAAAAAAGATCAATTACACTATATAACAACATGATATTTTTGATTGTTCTAAAAGAAAATTGAAATATATGTATGTGCGTCTTTTGTTCTGTACTGTAAAAACATTGGTTAAAAGCTTGATTTTTAAGTATCGAAAGAGAGCTGGAGAAAATTTGGAACTTCAACAGGAAAACAATCAGTCTGAAACCATCAGAAGCCAAGATAATCACAGTGAGGGTAGATTTTTTGTTTGATACGACAAATAATTTATTACAGCCAAGTAGGCGTTATGTAGACTTGCATTCATTATAAGGGCCACCTACGCACAAAAACAAATAACCGAAACAAATTTATAGATGCGTATTATAACTAATTATAACTTAAATGAACGTGTTGACTTCAAGTTTTCCTCCAGTTTAAACGAGAAACAAATTGTCGGTGATCTATTTCAAACCTACGCTTCAAAAAATTAGAGCGCTAACTTAGCTGTATTAACTCGTAGACTCGATTTCCGGCAGTAGTGACCATTCACCATTTAATCGCCATTTTTACGACGCCTACCATTACTGAAAAGATCAGTTATAAAGTTATCGATGTAACTTATAAGACAAAATGACGTTTGTGCGTTTTTTGGAAATTTTTTACTGTCTTACAGTACTTATTTCGAATCACCAAATAAAAACCTTTCATCGTAATCAGAAAAAATCTAAATTTTTTATTACACCAAAAGCCCAAAAATGATCCACCTGGACCGTTTATTCATGAAATAAAAGTCGGTCAAAATAGGACTGTTTTTTTTTTTCAAAAATCTTAAATCACTTTTTGAAATCAGCGAAGATGTCTTTAGGAGTTTTTAAGACTTTTTCTTATTACATCGAAGTTCAAACGATCACGTGACGCTGTTCAACATTAAAAATAAGGTTTGGTTCAATACACAAATAGTACTCAAAATTACGTGCGAAAAAATTGGGTGCTATAACACCTAATTTAATAATTCTTGACATAATGATATTTTCCAAAAAAGGTCACGTGATCTTATTTTTCAAGAAATAGGAATCTATTTATGACTTATTTCAACCTTATTTTGGATTTTACGTTGGTTTTATTCGGACTTTGGTGTTATGAGAAAAAGTATTAAAGGTCATCAAAATGTTTTTGGACCCGTAATTTGAGTACTTTTTTCAATTACCGTATATGGTGTATCGTTATAACAAATTACCTTCAATTTCAGTTCATTTAGAGACTTGTAAGTACCCTCAAAAAATCGGAAGGGTCGGGGACTTTTTTAATGACAAATTATTTACACTATGGGTCATTATGGTACTGAAAGGGCGCCAGAGAGCAAAAAAACCCTAAAATGTATCAAGTCAACCATTCCATTATTTTGATGGTACTTTTGAGTTTATAACGATTAACTTGAAATTGACCTTGACCTTGAACGAGAAATAAAATATCCACAAACATTTAAGAGTATCTACTAAAGGGATTTTGTGGAAAACATATATTATAGTTTAACAGGCGATAGCAAATCATTTGAAGTTTAATATAAGGTAGTTTTAATATGAAAAAGCACGTTTAATTTATTTATTATTGCACTTTTTTGTGTAACTGGAGGCTTAATTTGTCGCAACTTTTTGTTTTATATCCTCATTAAAATGCCTCTTTATATTTGCTTTTTTTGTGTTCTTGTTTTATGATATAGGAAATTGGCTGAATATTATTTAAGCTATTTACAAAATGTATGTTGATAATGAAACTTTGACTTATATGGCTCGATTTATAAGAATGGTCCTCTAGTTTGCCGGAAATCGAGTGAGACAGATTCATGTTCTTAAGTCTAGAGTTAAATTGCAAAAAAACAAGTTCACGAAATATTTATTTTTTTGATTATGATTTTGCATTATAACCGGGCTGGTTTATGTATTAAAATGATTAACATTTGATTTTTTGACATTTTGATTTAATACATAAGTTTCTTAACTTGTAGACATTGAAGTTAAATTCTACCAGACTCGATTCGGCAGTAGAGACCAATTCTTATAAATCGAGCCCATATAAGCAAGTTTCAAATGAACATACATTTATTAATTTAAAAATACAATTCAGCCGAGTTTGCTAGAAAATTAAAAATAAACCAAATTATCTTTTCGAGGAATAAAAAGCCATTAATGGAGATGAAAAAAATAAAATTTGCGAAAATGACCTCCCGTGACACACAATAAGTGAATAATTATATGAATTGAAACGTTCCATTTATATTAACTCGGATGATCTTTCAATAACTCTATTCAAAAAATTATATCGGTTTTTTACAAAATTTCCCAGTAAAATGACCTCTATAAATTTGAAAATATTACCAACTTGAGGTCAATTATGTACTAAACGGTACTAGAGGGTTAAGAAATGGTCAAATTTTTGAGATTTCACAGGGGATTGGCTGCTCTTGGCACCTTTCAGTACATAATTGACCCATCAGTTGCTAATATTTTCATGAGAAAGTCGACCCTTCCATTCTTTTGAAGGTACTAACGAGTCTCTCAATGAACTTTGAATTAACGGTGATTTTAAATACGGTACAACAATATACGTTTTTTTGAAAAGTACTCAAATTACATTAAAAAGACTACTTATGTGGATGAACTTCAAACTTTTTAAAACTTCTTCTCATTACACCAGTCCGAACAAAATCACGTCGTGACGGAATAAATTCAAAAATAAGGTTTTGAATATCGTCATAAATTAATCCTTATTGTCTTTTGATAAAAAATAAGATCACTTGGACGTTTTGGAAAATGCCGTTATATGTTCAAATTCTTAGATTATGTAGTTTTATATATCCCTCAATTTTCGGCGAGAATAAGGTACTATTTGAGTGTACTTGAACCAAAAACCGTATTTCATCCAATTTGAAGGTCACGGTTGATCGTTTTGGACTTTGATGTAATGGAAAAGTCTTAAAAAAGCTCTAAGAAACCCCTTATTATTTTCAAAGTGTTTTAAGGGATTTTTTAAAAAAAAAAGTACTATTTGGCGCGACTATTTTCTTGAATATCACGGTTCACGGGATCATGTTTTTGGGCTTATGCCGTAATGAAAAAAAAGTCTTTAGAATTTTTTTGACTTACGGATCAAAGGTTTTTTTGGTGATTCAAAATTTTTTTTGAAAAAATAAGTACTGTAATACAGTAAAACTTTTCAAAAAAAACATGCACAAACGTCATTGTCTTAAAGTTAATCGATAACTTATCAATTAACCTTTGTCATTAATGTTTAGCGTCGTAAAGGCAGATCAAATGGTGAATGGTCACCTACTTGCCGGAAATCGGTCTACAGAGTTTTGGTACATTTTTTGGCACATACGAATCTTCATACCAAAAAGACAAAAGATAAAAAATTCAACAAAAACTCTTGTTACTACACTGGAGTTCCTGTGTATTATCTATAAACCAGACTTAAAACTAGTCGAGAGCAGTGTTCTGAAACGAAATCGGGGATATAAATTTCACTGGATAAATCGGGATGGATCGGGATAAATTCAGATTTAATTGCAATTTAAAACCCATCCATAGCAGAAAAAACACAGATCGTTCTATATTATAAATTTACATATTTTATCGACCAAATTTTTTTCACTTACAAAGATTCATTCGGTTTTATGCTTTGACAACCTTGCGAGGGAGAAGGTTATAATCTTTTCCAGGATAATGATTTCCCGTGATATTGAAGATAAAATGAATGTCTTTTCTTAAGCAGGATAACTAAAAAAGTTTTAATCCAACATTTTTTATCGGCTTTTATGGGATCTTATTCTTCTTTGACCACTACTTTACTTAATTAGAAATTGTGGGAGCAGATTTTCAAGATCGGATCGGAAATTTCGGGCCTCAAAATTTATTCAATCGGATCGGACTTGAGTTTTGAATATGTGATTCGGATCGGTGCTTCGGGACGTGAACTTATAATTTTTGACTTATTAGCTTCACGGTGCGCAAAAAGGTATCCGATCCGATCACACTATCCGATCAGATCGGACATTTTGTGATCGGATGTGATCGGATCGGATCTTCCTCGGAAGCACATTTTCAAATTTCGTAATTTTGGCTTACTATATTTTTATAATTAAGTTAATAACTTAATTAAGGTATTTAAGTTGTTCAAGGTATATTTTTACCACCATGAAAATTTATGGAAAAACTTATAGGAGATATCGATTGGCATTTTTCGCCAGATCTTGGAAAGCCAACAATTTTTTCTTAAAAGCAGCAAGAAACTTTAAAATTTTCATGTTTGGGAAGAAACATTTTAAACCGAGCTGGGTTTCGGAATGCAAATTAACGTTTATGGGTTTTTTATCTTTTTTCGTTCTATCCCTGTGTTCCCCTAATTGTTAATCTAGGCAGATCAATGGCAATTATACACTATAATTGCCTATTGAGCTGCTTAGATTTACATAAGTGTGAACAAAGAGATATTCATTTAAACTAGTGGCGGCATTTATACAAATAAGAGTTCTAGAAGAGATAAATTCATCAACAAAAAAGATGTTCCAGAAAACAAATTTATGACCTTTTTATATCGAGTTTGAAGGCTAAAAAGCAAATTTTGAAACCTTCTTTCTGACCACTAGATATAGAGTGACTAGATGGCCTCAAAAATTGTTTTTGTTATTCTCAACATTTTTTCAGCACTTATTCACCCTGTGAGCATTAGTCCCATTTGCATATCGGTTTATTTCGGCACCTGGTTCTCCCGGTCCAACTCTATATTATGACTCATATAATAGAGTTCAAAATAAATATTGTCCAAAAAAAAATACGCCGCAGTAATCTGATTCGGTCCGATCAGCGATGTTTTTTTTGACTACACCTAGAATACACCTAGAAAATAACTGCGTATAATTTTTGACTAATCTTTTATTGACTAATATAGTATAGCCGGACTGTATTTCAAAAAAAAAACTTTTAACTGGTTTAATCAAAAAACCAATACCGATGAAAGTGCAGCTCCACATTAATTTCTATCTATTGAGCAGAAGTTAATGTGTATATTTTTGTTGAACAAATTTTCCATAATTTGCCTGTCTTTTCCAATAGGTATTTGTGTAACGATGTTTATGGTAACACTTATAAAATTTGGTTATGTACATAAACTTATTTTTCTTCAAATTATTTCGTGCAAAAAAACAATCAGGATTTTGTTCAAAATTTTTCTCAAATTGTGTGTTTTTAAATTCACCGGAAGTGATTTTATAGATTATCAAACAAAACTTTTCTCGAAAAATTACCTAAAAATAAAGTTCGATAATTTTAATTTTGATATTTATTTAAAAGTTAAAATCTCCTGATAAAAAGTCATTTTAAGTTTCCACCCGGGGATCTGATCGATTTTATGCGTACTTCTGAGGTCCTATATTTCTCAAATAAATTTATATGGTTTTCAAGAATACCGTGAAAAAACTGTTTCTCTTTTGGTTTTTTCTAAATTGTCTTAATTATCACAGAAATAGCAGATAAAAATCTACTTTATAGTTTTTTGAAGAAAGTTTGCATTTTCACAATCATCCGCTAAAAGCAAACTCCATATTGTTATTCGACGTCATCCGAACCAGAATTTTAAGCTCTGTAGTGTCTATTTGCACCATCCGTGGTGCAATGGCTTTATCGCAATTTAGGGACCCTTAATCATGTAAAAATAAAAATTTTCAAAGTGATAGATCGACTATTTGGATAATTTGGTTTGTCTTTTTTTCGAAATTTTTTTTTACTTTTGTATTACAGTACTTATTTTTGCCAAAAAAAAATTTAAATCAATGCAAAAAAAGCCTTGAGCGGGATCAGAAAAAAATTCTAAGACTTTTTCCATTACCATAGCCAAAAAATGATCACGTGACCGTTTATTTTAAGGAATAGGTTGATAAAAATAGTAGCTGTTTTTTTCAAAAATGCTTAAATCAATTTTTTTAAAAAAGTGAAGTGGTTCCTTTAGAAGTTTTTAAGACTTTTTCTCTTACACTAAGTCCAAAACGATTCACGTGACCTTCAAATTAGAAAACCAAGGTTTTGGTTCGAAGTAAACAAATGTGATCAAATTACGCCGAATTTTTTTGGGCCATTAACACTATCAAGACGTTTGTCAACATACGAATATTCGGAAATAAGGAATTAATTTATGACATATTCCAAACCTTATTTTTTGGATTATTTCGGTCACATGATTTTTTCGACTTTGGTGTAATGTGAAAAAAGTCTAATACGTTTTGAAGTTGACCTGGAATTTTTTGACGTAATTTGAGTACTTTTTCAAATTACTGTACTATGTTTTTTTCAAAATAATACTCAAATTCAGTGGAAGACCCCTTAAAAAAATCGTCACGAATTTCTAAACTTTATTGGCATTTTAGAATTGGCCTCCGGTTTAAATCGAGCAGTTCTATGAAGTCCAACTTCCGAAATAGGATAACATAAGAATGCGTAGGCGACAGAAAGAAAGAGAAAATAATCGTCCACAAAAAAATTTAAGAGTCATTTACTAGAGAATTTTGTTTTTTAAAACATTTAATTTTTTCGCAGATACATACCCAGATTGGTGACGGTTTACATATTTTTCAAACAATATTTTTAAAATGTCAAAATTAAACCCTAAATTCGTGTCTATTTATGCCACTTGTTTGTCAGAATCGGCGAAAATGAGAGAAGTTTTTAATTTTCATTATTCACATTTGATGACTTTTTATAAAACTTTTTTAAAAAAAATGTTTTTATAGGACAGTAGAAAATTCTTTGTATAATATTATTATCATAGAAAAAATAGTATGTTGATAATGAATCGTCGTTATATGCTCTGCATTCAAATGCACACACCACGGATGGTGCAAGACACTACGGGTCCAGAGATTGTCGCCACTACGGGAGTTAAAGTCTCTTCTCTATTGTTTCATCCTTCTCTTGAAAATTTTTTTGGAATAAATTAAACCTCTCTTTGTTCTTTAGCCATAAATTTTGCTACGATCGCGCGGCTTCTATGATATCTTTCTTGAATTTTTTTTGTCGGCAATTTCAAGAACAAACGAAATAAAGTTAAATTTTAAAAATATTGTCAGACTTTGCGAATCGAAACCACGTGATCTTAAGGAGGTCGGTGCATTTTGGAAGATTTGTCATTTTTTCTATTTTTTCAATCTTATGGGAAACTTATTGCACTTCAGAATTTTTCGGCATTAAACATTTTCGACAAAAGTTGTCACTTTTGAGCTACTTTGATATAATCTGATTTTCTGTCAGAATCATTATTTTACTTTAAAAATCGCTTTTGAAAAACACTCAAAAACGCGCTTTGCTATCGAGGTGCTCTAAATTACAGTAGAACTTTTTTATTTATTGATTTAGAAGCCTTAAAAAAACGAATTTTGCCACCAGCTAAATTTAATCAATTAAAATACTATACGGAATTTTTACGTCAAAATCATAAAATTTTAAATTTTTTGAAAAAAAGGACGAAAAAAAAGCGAAATTTTAAGCACATCCGATAAAAAATATTCTTTTCATGAGTTTAATTCGCTAAATTGTACGTGGTTGTTGGCGTCGGGTCACCAATTTGCAGTTTCCGTGAAATAAAAAAAAATTAATCTCCTTGATTAAAAAAAGCTTCGATAGAGATTTTCTGCCCAAACCGTATTTTCCGTTCAAAAATTATGATTCAGAGTTAAACAAGGCCTAAGAACCAAAAACGGAACATATATTGAAAAATAAGTGGCCATTATCAATATTTTTAGCCCGGTGATTTGAAAAAAAAATTAGCTTGAAATATTTTTGTGAACCAGAAATGAAGAAAATTTCAAATATTCCAATAGTTTCGACCAAAAACCAAAAAAGTGTCAATTATAATTTTAAAATAGCATAGAAAAATATGTGGTCACCCTTCGCCGAAAAATTAGAGTGGTCATTTTGGATGAGTTTTTTTCTTAAATTTCAAACAAATAATGAGAAAAATTTGAACAAAAAAATGGCATTTTTTTGATAATGTTTTTCCCTCCGGGGACCTTTTTAAAAATTTTTCAGTAAAATTTTACGAATTCTAAATGTTTTTATTCGAACTTCCAATTTTCTCAAAAAGCAATAATCGAAAATTCTGTTAGTTTAAAAAGTCTATGCCTTGTTATGAAACATTACTTTAATGATTATATTAAGAAGAATATTAAACTCAGATTAAAAAGTTTTTTTCAAGAGCCCATATCCGTATCTGATTCAAATTGCACCGACCCCTTAAGGGAAGTACCTGACGCCATCCCATTTAGTGATTTTTTAAACTGTCAAGTACAAAAATGTATTTTCGCATTCTTTGAATAAATTAATTGGCCGAAAAAAGAAGAATATCCGAGAAATTCTTGAAATATCATCTAATTTGTCCGGAATCGTTTGAAAAGGTGCTCAATGGCTGTTTTGGTACATCACGGCCTACAAAAATTTAAACTCAAACATCTGAAGTGGCAAAAATTTTTGACAGGATCAACCATTTTTCTAATAAACGGGGAAAAAGTCAACGCCAGAATTCTTCACAAAAATTTATTGAACAATTTCTTAGAGAATTTTTGTTTTATTTATAAAAAAGGCATATACAGCTAAAAATATTTGGAGAAGTTAGGTTACTTCAAAATTCGGCAAAAATATGTTTTTTTCTCAGGTTTGCAAATTATTTTCGAAAGAAACATAGAGAAATTGTTATCTCGTCACCGATGTATCAGCATTAAAAATTTTAAATGAAAACGAAAATAGTCAGATCCGATGTTAAAATTATAAGTAATATTATATTATATAGACTCTATATCACGAGTTTCAGTCAATTCTTTGGAAAAATACTTAGAAAACAACTGAAATCTTTGCAAAATTTAATGACTTTTTTTGCGGTCAAAATTAAATTTTTGTTTAATTAATTTTGTAAGTAAACCGTTGAACAACATTTCGATGCCCGTCAAAATTAAGATCCTATCAATATGGTCCCGAAAATATAACGTTCGTCAGATTACCCCTACTTTTTCAATGCAATAAAATTTTTTTCGAAAATTAATTTTTTTTTAATTTCAAGATTTGAATGCAGAGTGAGCTCATGCCCAACAAAAATTTGCCGTGAACCTAAAAGGGGTGAAACTAAGAAGTTAGGAGCCTGTAGAAGGAAAATTTACTCATTAAAAAATAGAAATTCGGAAATTTTTTATTACAAAATTTTTTAGTTTTGAATTTTTGAATGAAACGCATTAACAAAATTGAGAAATAAAGTGTTAAAAATTAAGCTTCTACCATGTCTGACTCAGACAGTCTGAGTGTCAGATTAAGGTCCGTCATACTAAGGGGAGCCTCCCAGCAGACTGGAGTCGTTATCAAACTTACGAAATAATAGTCAGTAGTATTTTTTTATGCTTATTAAGTAGTTGAACCGACTATAAATATGTTCAGCTGATAAAATTATTTTTATTCATTTTAGGAAAGATTGAGTTTCGAGTTTCATTTCTTGAAAATCGTAAAAATTTCAAAAAAAATTCAAACTATTATGAAAATTTTCTGCATTTTTTGTCCAAATTTTTTCTGATGGTTTTTTTGAATTAGAATCAATAAAAACTAAAAAAAAAGCACTTACACTTTTTCATGCATGTCTACATATTTTCTGACTGTTGTTGAAAATCAATAATATGTTATTTGTCATTTTTTGTCGACTTTTTTAGAAGAAAAATATAAAATTTTTCGCAAATCCAAGTCCAAAATTTTTAACTAGTGGTTTTTGAAACTCTCCTGAAAAATCAGGCAGAATCAACATATTAATGTTTGTGGTATTATTAAATATCCGTATGTCAACTAATGAGTTGTCGCGCGATTTTCATTTCTAACTATCGATGCAAGTTTTAACACTTCGGCTGTACACTCGATAAGTGTCGATTAGGCACTGAATATTTAAAATTTTATGGTGGTCAAAAATTTCAAATAAATTTGTGGGTGAATAG
Source organism: Oikopleura vanhoeffeni (assembly GCA_004367855.1). Taxonomy (NCBI): domain Eukaryota; kingdom Metazoa; phylum Chordata; class Appendicularia; order Copelata; family Oikopleuridae; genus Oikopleura; species Oikopleura vanhoeffeni. The sequence goes on along the minus strand of SCLH01000653.1, from coordinate 139,987 downwards.
GCGCATTTCTAAGATGTAGAAACATTTTTAAATTCAAAACCAATTGAAGTCAATTTTTTAATCTTTTTAATCAAAAGTGTTTTTCTCTACTTTTTGCCATTTTTGACCATTTTTTCATGGGAAAAAACTTCTATATCAAGAATTTTTTAATTAGCAACGTAAAACAAGACTTTTTCGCGCACTACACCCGACAATTCTGAAGTTTATTTAATATCGGTCCTTTAAAAAAAATCTGAGTCTGAGTTTAAGTGGAAAGATGTACAGGTGATCAAAGTGTTTTTTTATATTTTCCCAGATAATTAGTGTGTAAGAAATTCAAATATAAACGTAGCAAGAATGGACACTTTTATGAGATTAAAAAGATAAAAAAAAAATAAATTTTCACATTTTTTTCTTTCATTATCGCTCTGAAAAAATGTACCAATCTGCAGGAACTATGGCACCCCCTTAAGTTCAAACGATAACCGATCAAATGTGAGAAATGTATGTTAATGTGTATTGTAGAGCAGTATATTTTTTGATATTATAAAAACTTTATTAAAAAAAGATTTTGGTGAACATTTCAGTTTTTTAAAACAGTAAATTTCGTTGATAAATTAACAAATCAAAATTTTATTACAAAAAACGGGATTATCGGGATCTCGGGTTGTGGTGCAGTGATCGGGATTGGAAAATAAAACTCGGTATCTCTAGCGGATCAGGATTGAAAAAAATATGACTCGGGATTGGGCGGGATCGGGATTGAAAACTCATCCCGTTTTAGAACACTGGTCGAGAGATTTGGATTGATTTAAATTGGATTAAGAATATACATTTTGGCTATAAATGGCATTCTCTAATTTTTCATAACGATTTTTTCACTTAAAATTTACCATTGACCGAATTTTGGAGTCGCAGTAATTTTCTGGTGGCAATCAAGCAAAATTATATATCGCATATTTTGAATATTGACTTAATTTTCGTTTTGATTTCATGATTTTTTTACCCTTAAAACAGTATGAACAATTATTTTGGGCAGAAAACTTCGACAAAAACCAATTTGAATAAATACTACATCACACAGTATGGTAGTCAATTGTCCCTGAACGCTAGTTCTTATGGGACAGAAACTGAATATTCCGGCGCAACTTTTGACATCGATTTTGAAACGCCAACCGAATCCCAAAACAGAACTGGAAGTGGGGTCACTGATGTCTACCCGACAAATGTTGCGACACCATATAACACACTCCAAGCGAAACCAATTGTTAAAACAGGTTTATAAAAAACTAAGCTTTAACTTCTTGATGTATAAACGTGAGGAGGGAACGTTAATCCGCTGGAAAATTATCCGTCGAATTAATAATCTGCCTAATTTTTATTTTTGAATTGGCTATTTTTAACTGAACTTTCTAGATTTATGGATTTTTCTGACGTAGATAGAGAAAATAAATATGTTTTCTGTCAAATTATTCGAATAATTTAGTTTCCAGAGCAATAAACCTTATAAATTTAGAATATCAGTTTTCGAAAATTATGTGGATTAACGTTCCCTCAAACGTGAAGTCGATAGTGCAACGTATAAAACGTTAAATGTGGTAAACATAAAATGTACCGTATAAGTACACTGTACTTAGTACAGTATATTATATACTGTATATAGTACTGTATATCCATTATGATGCCCGGGTAACATAATAAAATTCTAAGAACTCAAAATTTGGCAAACTTGAGCGTGTCAATGGTAAGACATGAAACCACCCTACCTTATTGTCCATAAGTAAAAACCAAAAAATATTTTTCTTGCGCTAAATAATAATTTCAAAAATACATAGACATTATGAAAACAAGATTTTGATAGAATTCAGAAATATTTGTTTTGATATGCTTCAGCTTGATTGCTTCATGCTTGATTGCTTCAAGTTTAAACTTGACATATTAAATTTTTCGAATAAAACTTCAAGAAATTTTTTAAGCTTAATTTAAAACAAACGCAATTTCAAAGACAGACGTTTTTAATTTTGAAGCAGTAGATGTAAACCCTTAAGGGTAGCAGCGATTGTGGCAGACTGGCGTCAATTTAACTTACGAAAATAATTAGTTGGTTTATTTTTTTGTGCTTATTATCGTTAGCCTGAACCACAATAAATTGTGTATCAGCTCATTAAAATCATTTTTATCTATTTAAGGAACGATTTGAGTTCCAAACTTTTATTTTATAATTCGTAAAATTTTCGAAAAATTCAAACATTATGAAAATTTTAAGCATTTTTCGTCCAAAATTTTTCTGATTAATTATGGAAATCTGTGAATAAAAAAACGGAAAAATAGCTACTTTAACTTTTTTCATGCATGTCTACATATTTTTTGACTGCTGTTTGAAAAATCATGAAAATGTTTTTTTGTCATTTTGTTGTCGACTCTTTAGAAAATATTATGAAAATTTTCCGCCAATCAAGTCCAAAATTTTTAATTAGTAGTTTTTTGAAATATGTAAAAATCAGGCGAATCACTTGTGAAATTTTCTTGGTATCTATTTGTTTCCGTATTTCAACCGATGCAAGGGTCAAGGGAATATCGTTCTGAACTTCTGATGAAATTTTAACCACTTGCTTAAGGAACCGGGTTGTGCCATTTGGCACGCAAATTTATAAAAATTTTATTTCCTCAAAAAACTCAATTTAAATTTCGGGTGTATGGCTACTTTTATTTGAAAGTAGGAGATTTTTTCAATATTTAATCGCAATGAAGGATCAATGTTTTTCCTAAAAAGGTGTTTTTATCCATTTTCATGGAAAAAAAACTTCCAAGTTGAGGAATTCTTCATGTGCATAATTATTCTCCCACTAGATAGTTGCATAACACCGACAATGTGCTGGAAGTTATAAATTATTGCTTGCAAAAAAATTCTCACATCGGGTCATAGTGAAATGGAGTCTAATGAAAAGTGGTTTTGATGTGATTTACAGATACTTAACGTATGTAAATAATTAAAAATATAAACGTTGCAAGTACTGGACACTTTGCCTTTAGATTAAAAAAAGGAGAAAAAATTTTTCACATTTTTTTCCTTCAAAAAATTTCGCTCGCGAGAAAAAATGTACAATCGTGGCCGACATCGCCTGCTACCCCTTGAGGGATTGTGTGCAGTAGTTATTTTTCGACCACGGTCGCAAATTCGGTATTTTTTCATTGCATCTGACCTCCAGCACTTCGGGATCGTTTGCAATTAAAAAAAACACCAATTATTTCTGGATATTTTTTCGTAGAACATTGAAATCGTTTGCTAACTGAATGCCCGAATAATGACAGATGATCAAAAACAAAATAACCCCTTAGTGATCAATTTTTATGGAGATTTCGACCAAATAAAATTGGAAACTTCTATGACCAATATTCGAGAAAATTTCAAAAATATCGTTTCGGACTTGCATAAAAACGGAAAAATTTCTAGATATGGTATCATTCAGAATAAAGAACACTCGCAAGAAAAAGTAATTTTAAATGAAAGTATTCAATATGATAGTTGTTCAGATTTTTGCGCCTTTTCAATATTTTCAATTTTAGCCTACTCAATATAATAATGGCGCGCATTAAATCAGCATGAAATAGTGATTGCGAAGAATATAAAAAAAAATATTAAAATTTGTTCGGTTCAAAGTTTAATAAGATATAGAGAAGAATTTATGATAAAGAGAAAGAAATCGCATGTGCCGTTCGTGAGGATATACTTTTTTTTGTAAAATAATCTACATTTTGGCTATATTTTTAACTATAGCAAGGAATTTTCAAAAATAATTTCGGCGAATTAAGATGGAATTTATTGAATATGCTTGGTTGCAATTGTAGAGAATTTTTTCTGATCAATAATATCGGCTTATGTGATTTTTCGATACGTGGATATGACGGTATACTTCAATGAAAGGAAATGCAGCAATTAGGTTTTATGCATTTAAAGGTTGATATGATAATTATTTCTAGAAATGAATCATTTTTTGATTTTCAAGGTTACGGACACATATACAATTGGAAAATAAACGTTCACTCAATTCATCACAAAAGATATTTGAGTTTAAAAAACGCCTTATTTTCCCCCAGCACATTACTGAAAGCACCCACAATCCCCTTAAGAAAAAAATTTTGTACTGAAGGGAATATTTTTTAAAGGGCTACAATTTTAACATAATCAGAAAAAAATTTTGCCGTTCCTTTCTTACTCTATGCAACTAAAAAAATTCGATATCATTTAAAGAATTCATTGTGATGGCAAAATTTTTGTAATTTTTCGCTCTAGAACTCTTGTTCTTGCATATTAAATTTACAAACCTCAAATTTATACATTTCACGTTTAATTCATTGCACTATTGACTAATACACGTGTATTTTGAATACCCAACATTCTCAAAATTTCAAGAAAATCGTCATTCTGCGCAAGGATTTTTTTAATCTTGCAAAATCCTATGCCGCATAGCCTATGCGTATATTTTCCAACTTTCATTTTGTAGAAAGATACCCAGTGAGAGCTGATTTAGAACCTATAGAACCTGATTTGGAAGAATTATATCCTATCCAAGAAGAAATAGTTTATCACAACCCTCCAGAATTTTTGGAAGCCGAAATTATCCCAAGACTCCCTAAAAATCCACCAAACTTTCATTCAAAACGAAAATCAAAATCACAGAAAGTGCATAAACCTCTACAATTGTCAAAGCCACAAGTTCCAGTTCGATACCGACCATCTGTCCCAAAAGAATTTCGGCTAGAACCTACAGTAGATGACACTTTTTATGATGGTGCTGGAAATTATATTCCACAGTTTTATCATCAGCAGTTATGGCAGCAACCTTCAGGATTGAGTCGCTTGAATATCAAGCAAAATAGCAGGGCTCCTAGTATGGAACCTCCACCTCCGCCGAAAAAAGAATCAAAATCTGTAGGAATTGATGCAAAATTAGGGGATGAAAGTTTGAAAATTTTAGCAAAAGAACAAAGGAATGGATAAAAAATTTCACTTTTAAGGAAACAAATTTTTTTATTCGAAGCAACGATTTTTTCATATTTGATTTTTAAAATTAAATTCAGACTCTGAAACTATTTCTAAGAATTTCAGAGATAAATGTCCGATTTTTTTTAAATACTTTATAATTGCATTGTTAACTTCAGAATATTCTTAACTGGCTTTTTTGTCTTCGTTAATAATGTTTTTTGAAAAATCAATTGAAAACATTATAAAATTTCGAAATTTTTACCCGGGAGCGACCTGGGAGTGCTCAAAATTTGATTGTGCGCTTTTAATGCCCAAGATTTTTGCAGTTAACGCGCGGTAAATGCCCATAATCAAAATAAATTTTGACTGACTTGCTAAAGCGTAAATTATTTGAGATCTTGAGTACTTCAAGCGCGCAAAATCAAAATTTCAGCTTAAGAGTTTTTCTATGCTCTCTGGCGCCATACTTTTAAATATTAATATTTTAAATAGATTTAGCATCAGAGAGCAAAATAAGATACAAACATTGAATACATTTGATGCTGGATCGCATATCTACAGGAATATCATTTTGCTGTCCCGATAATTATTTCAAGGAGGCCACGATCTTGAACTTTTTAAGTTTTCTCACGATATACTAGTACAAAAAAATATTTATTTCCATTCAATTTTATTATATTTGGGGTTGACTTTTCAATTTTCATAGACATTAAAATTTTAATCCATCGTGAGAAAACAAATCGAAAACAATTTAAAAACTATACAAAGAAACCAGCACATACTGACCTCCGTAGCGACTCAATCCAGCGATCTTAAAACAAAATCCGTTGAACAAAACGCAAAATCCTTGAAAACAACTCTTTTGAGGGAGGAACAGTTAAAAATACTTTTCAAACTGAAAAAAGAAGAGGAGGAGAAAAGAAAGTTAAAGGAAAAAAAATCACGAGACAAACGACGTGAGCAAGATCTTAGATCAAAAATAGCAAAATTACAACACGAGAAAGTTGTAAAAAAAGAAGAATATGATGGTACTTATAACATTAAAACTTTTGTGAAAATTTCTAAGGATTTGAGCGCCTGAATAACTCATTTGTTGCTAAGGCACTTTCATCGAACATCACTTTAGATTTTTTTACAATTTTGAAATGGTTCGAGAACTTCTATGGTTTTCATTGATATCGCTGAAGAGAAAATTATTCGAGTAAATAGTTTTGAAAGTTAATTTTTTCTCAAATTAATTTTTCGCAAAAAATAAAATTTTGGAAAAACCGCCATGCTATTTTACGCTGTTTATTTACCTTCTTTCGATTTACAGATTAGTTTCAAATTTTGTACTCAAAGGTTATATTCTCTGATTTAGTAGTAATTCAAATAAAAATTCATTATTTTTGCTAACTGTGTGCAAAAACACAAGATGCGCGAGTTAATTATTACTCCCGTAGTGTCTTTTGCACCATTAATGGTGCAAGGGCCTTTAAACCCTTGTGAGCACAGAGCCACAATTGTGGCTCCAGCATACCTAAAATCATCGAAAAAGACAAAAACTGGATCGAGGAATCCTTTGTTTCAATTACATTATAAGAATTTAGATTTGGTTTCAGAAAATAATTGAATTTTTTTCGAATGTTTTGTATTCGGCATTACGGGAGTTGATTTATCAGGATTTTGAGCTATGTTTCACTTCCGTAAAAAATTATTTCGAGAACTGGACATACAAATCAAATGTGAGAAATTAGCCATTTTTTACAGGAAAGTGTTTTGTGTCATGCATTAACAGTTGAAATAAAGAATTTATTGGATCTAGGGCAGATTTTTTAGGAACATGAATATCTAAATTTTCAACTTCAAGTATCACATGAAAAAATTTAGTTATTATAAAGTGAATTTAACCATCAAACATTGTCCACAGTTGTACTTCATTACCATATTTACTCGAAAATAATAGAAAAAAATGCCATTATCTGCTTATGGGGAAAATAAACTTTTTCATCAAAAATCATGATTTTTCAATCAAAATTTTTGACTTATTTATAAATTACTTTTGATTTATGAGATATAAATCAAAGCGGAACAAACTATGACGTAGGCCAGATTCTGTGCAATGTTTTCGACAGAGATAAAAATTGTAGAGACAACTGTGACCGTGTATACGTGATATGTACACCTTGCTTTTCTCACTAGTTTTTCTAGAACTCAAAATTAAAATTCTAGAATATGAAATGTCGAATGCAAAAATATGACTTTTTCAACTTCCTTATGCAGACAAAATTAAATTCCAACTGCCTTAAGCTTTCTGTGAACAACATTCAAAGTAGAGCCACAATTGTGGCTCTGGTGCCTTGCGGAACTTTTTTTTATATGCTCACAAGGGTTAATCGCAATTTAGGACCCTTAATCATGTATGATGAAATTTACAAATGATCGACTATTTGAATAATTGACGTTTGTGCGTTTTTTTTCGAAAATTTTTACTGTATTACAGTACTTATTTTTTGCAAAAAAAATTTAAATCATCAAGAAAAGCCTTTGAGCGGGACCAAAGAAAATTCTTAGACTTTTCTCCATTACATCATAGCCCAAAGTGATCACGTGACCGTATATCAAGGAATAAGGTTTTGAACCAAATAGTACTGTTTTTTTCAAAAATACTTAATCAATTTTTGAAAGAAGTGAAGTGTTCTTTAGAAGTTTTTAAGACTTTTTCCTATTACACCAAAGACCTAAAATGATCACGTGACCTTCAAATTAGGAAATAGAGTTTGATGAAGTAAAAAATAGTGATCAAATTACGCCGAAATTTTTTGGCTAATTCAATATACACCTAATTCAAGAGTTTTGACATAATTAATATTTCCAAACCGTCACGTGATCTTATTTTTCGAGAAATAAGGATTATTCTATGACATATTTCAACCTTATTTTTGATTATTTCGTCACGGAATCATTCGGACTTTTGATGTAATCGTAAAAATGTCTTAAAACGTTTGAAGTTGACCTGGATTTTTTTGACGTAATTTGAGTACTTTTTCATATTACTTACTATGTTTTTTTCAAAGTACTCAAATCACGTGGAAGACCCTTAAAAGAATCGTAACGAATTTCTAAGACTTTTATTGCATTACAGTATGGCCTCCGGTTAAATAGATCATTTCTAGAAGTCATAACTTCCGTAATACTGATTACAGAAGAATGCGTAGGCGAAAAAAAGGAGACGAGAAATCACGAGAAATAATTATTCCAAAAAATTTAAGACTCATTTTACATGAGAATGATGATAAAAACATTAAATTTTTTTTGCAGATGCAATACCCAAAGTTGGCGACGGTTTTAATTTTAAATTTTAAAAAGTCAAAATAACCCTTAATTGTGTTATTTATGCACTTGGTTCTGAGAATCGGCAAAATGAGAGAATTTTTAATTTTTTTCTTCAAATTTGATGACTTTTTATTAACTTTTTTAACAAATTGTTTTTATAGGACTGTAGAGAATCCTTTGGATAATATTCATTATCATTGAAAAATATATGTTGATAATGAATGTTCGGTTATAATCCTCAATTTAAGCGCTGCACCATTAATGTGCAAAGACACTACGGTCAGAGATTGTCGGCCACTACGGGAGTTCGCATCGTGCGCAGGTGAGGATAAGGGAGTAGTGTTCCAGAAATATTTGCTTAAAACAATTGGTCGTGGTGGTCTCGTGAACTTGCTAATTCGAGGGGTCGAAGTGACAAATTGGATTGATTCTGAAATTAACAAGGATCTCACAGTGTTATACTGCCACTTTGAGCAAGCTTTCAGGATTTAAATGCGGGTTCTGACTGACACAAGAATAAACACAAAATGTATTATTATTTATTTTTATTGGGTGTGATTCTCTAAACGGGAAAATAGGAATGAGCAACAAAACCGATTGGTTTTGTTGCTCGACAGTAATTAGGCAGGCGCGAAAACCACCAATTTTGTCTCTTTCGAGATACGGTATTCTGTCACAACAGTTTTTGTCGATTAGATTCATTTCTCGCGCAGTGATATTTCTACACACGCGAGGCTCTAGAGGGTGTAACTACTTTTTGCTCACACTGGTACACAAATGACCGATGATTGGCGATACCTTCTTATTTTGATAGTCAGCGATGCAATTGCTTGTCGGTATATCCCCTATTCACACTTTTGTAAATATCCCGGCCCTACTACTTAAAACTAAACTACATTTTCTAATCAGGACCGGGATATTTACAAAAGTATGAATAAGGGATATCTGGTATAGAGAGAGTAGTACGTAAAATGTAAGATCCTTGTCAAATTTACTAAGTTTATCACTATTCCACCCGCTAGTGAGAAAACCACGCATCACAGGCCCGATGACGTAATTATTATTATGGTTTTTTAAGTTATGGTAAAGCGGTCTACAAGTCGTCACAATTTTCTTTTTCGTATGAATTAAGGGCCCTTAGCTGACAGATCGTGACTATTTGAAAAATGTTTAATACGAGCATTTGATTGATCTTATCCAACTCTGACTAAAAAAATCGACCTTTTTTGCAATCCCGGGTTTTGATTGGGTGATAGTATCCCGCGTTGTTTGTATCATTCAAATAGTCAATATCTGTCAACTGAGGGTCCTTAATCGATATAGTCGTTAGAAAGATTGAAAAATGCCATTTTTAAAGAAAATGACGTCATCTTGGCATAAATCACCCATATACTAATTTTAAAGTCTAGCTTTTTAAGAGGTCACTAACTCATTAACTAGTGATGTGGTTTAAATCAACTCTCGTCAAAATTCCTGGAGAACTTTCTTGGTTTGGTTTAACCGGTCCAGTTATTTCACACATGTTGATAATAAAAACATATATCAATATTTTTGATAAGACGCTCATTTCTATGTTCCACGAACGAATTTATTCGAAATCATATTTTCTGTAACTTTTTTTAAGAAGAACTTTACCTCCGAAAATTGAAAAGATTTCGAGAGTTGACAGAAGAAAAGACAAGATTATCGATAAGTCAAAATTCACAAAGATCGTTCAACGCTGGCTCTGTGAATTCGACACAAGTAATAGCTGGTCACCAAATTAATCAAGTTGTAAGAGATCCCGAGGAAGAACCAAATATAAACATTTTACATGAATATAATCGACCGCTTGCTGCAAAACCAGTGACTCCAAAACCTGTAACTGCAACGATCACAATACCCGTGCAAGGTAAAAATATTTCTCGAATGAGCAAAACTGGTTGCTTTCAATCGAAATTGATTAAAAATTTATTTGGATATTTATGGGAATTTTAATCAGAGTATCAAATGGAACGGAACAAAACGAAACGCGTTCCGTTCCGAACGGAACGCGGAACGGTTTCTCGGAGAATTTTAATGTTTTGGCACTGCCAACTTGGCAGTGAAAAGCCGAAATAGTAGAAGGCCAAACAATCGAAAAATTCAATTTTTTGAAAATAATTTTTCTTTTGAAGAAATTGCTGATATTCTTGTTCGCTGCGGACAGTTCGCAATCAAATTTTGTGTTTTTTACAATATTTTTTCAGATGAAAAAAGAAAGTTTAGATCAACTTATTTTGAAATTGGCTTTTTTCAAGAAAAATATTGTTTTTATCGATTTCCTCGACAAATTTCCATCAATAAAAATTGTCGGATTTACTTGTTTGTTCTAAATTTCGCTCGAGTTAATATCAAAATCATATTTTTCTGGAAAAATATTTTACTGCGAGCAAGATTTTACAAAAAAATTGATCAATTAAAATTTGTTCTTATGAAATTTTTAGTGGAAATTGAAGAAGGTAGCTCAGACTCTGAAAGCGATTATTCAAGCATAAACGAGCCAATTATTCACCGTCCTCCTCAAGCTCTTCCGCGAAAATCGAACGTTACATTCGAGCAAAATACCGAAATGTGTCGACCTTCCAGAGAATACGATGTCACAAAATTGGCAAATCAGACAAAGAATTATCAAAAATCAAAAATGATTTTGCCGACTAGCGGGACCGAAAATGTCCAGATTTTGAGCTATAAAAAGTTTGAATCGGAAAATCGACATTCTAATGATAGCTGGCAAAGTGTCCAAAGTTTGGTCAAAACTGTTTTATCAGAGTCAGAAGGTTCCGGTTAGTTCAAAATCAACTTATTATTTCAATATTTTGGCGCAAGAGAGTATTTTTATTTAACCCCTTTCCACAAATTTTCAGATGTTGAACTAGAGCGTCCAAAAATAATGCATAGTAAGTAGTTTATTACAAGACGTTGCCAAAAATCAAAATCCTAAATGATTTCGATTTAACGTCATTAAACATTTTCAAGTCGATACGACTGAATTTAAAAACCACTCTACAGAACATCAAAAAACATATAATTTCTTGATTTTGTCACAAACCTGATTTTTAAGCACAACTAACACGCCTGAATTCAATTTGAATATTGACGGGTGAGAAACGCGAAAGGGTCTACCAAAAAATTTGGTTTAAAATAAGATGTACAGGGGGGGCGCTTTGATGAAAAGTTTTTTGCAAAAAATCTTCACCTATAGGCCCGATTTCACCTATACGCCCGATTTCACCTATACGCCCGAGGTCAAGAAAAATATAAGTTGAAATTGAGTGAAAGGGTGGTCAGTAAAGGGTGATTTTTTAGTCAATTTTTTGTCACTAATACGCAACTGACTATTTTGGAAACCTCAGAAACTATCTCTGTGAATAATTGACTCACACAGTTATTTGAATAGAGCTTTTAAAATTTATTAATTTAATTTAATTGGAGAAAATATACTAGAAGTAAAAGAAAATTCATAAAAATGATTTCCAAAATGACTCAACTTCGATTTTCAAACCAAAAAAAATAGTTATCATGAAAAATGGTGTTTATAATAATTGATGGGTGATTACTTCAATAAAAATTTTGCGCAGATTTTTAAGACAAATCAACTGTACTATATAAATTAAATTAAAAAGTTAAAACTACAAATTTAATTTTTAGTTTTTCAGTCATAAAAATATTCAAATATGCATATTTTTTGCTTGGAAACGTTGGAAAAACGCCTTTCTTTTGCCTTCACCTATACGCCCGACGTCTGGAAAAAATAATTTTTATTTTCATATGCGTGGGTGTTTGCGGAGGTTAACGTAGGTTTTTGCGTGTGTTTAACCTATACGCTCGACCTCGCTGTAATACTGACCTGGCTAATTTATTATCATATTCAAAATGCAACCAAATTTATGGGAATCTTCTCCCCTAAGAACTATCAAAATGTTGATAATCTAGGTCTATGAAATATTCTGTCAAGCCAAATTAAGCTAAATTCGTTCAAGCTGATTGGTTATCGCCCTAGAATCTAAGGTCTAGATTATCAAAAGTGTGAACCAGGGATATCATATACCGACCATTAATACCGCGTGAGTTTCAAGTGCAATAATTCGTGCAAAAATTTTAGAACTCTAGAAAATGGCATCACGGGCGCCCTCAATTTTGATCTATTAAATTTTGATGGTATTAAAATGCAAAAAAATGGTCTCAAATCAAAATTTCGATATGCATCGAATGTAAAATTTTATAAAAAATATTTTATTCCTTGAAGATTAGCCTCGAATATTTAACGAGTTCAATTTCCTGTTATTTTCTTAAAATTGGTTTGAAAATATCTCTAGTAATTTCAGGGGAATTTCTATGTCAATATTCAGGAAAATTTAATAAAAATTTTATGCATTCTTCCGAGTATTTTTTCTAGTCTGATTTCAAACTTATAACAGTTTGACGTAAAATAGTGCTAGAGGGCAATGAGCAAAATTGAGCTGCTAATTTTGAAGAACCGATCATTTCGTTTATTGATTATCCGGCTTGAGATAGGAAGAATATTCGGTTAAACACAGCGGGCCGTCAGTGTGTCTTTTCCGACACAATTCTAGGTCAAAAAGGACGAACCATTTTACATTTTAGATTATCTTATTTATTTTTTTGTTGTTATACAATTTTTGGTGCCTATGTTAAATTTTTTTTCTTTTTATAAACAGTTAACATTTCACTAAAGTTTTCTTCGCTACTTGAATCTAAAGCTATTCATCAAATTATCGATTTTGTTAACAAAACCTCGTTTTTTATTTCACCTAAAAACTCTTCATTTCAGTTTTAGTTTCTTCGATACTTGAAACTCACGCGGTATATTAACGCTAGAGAGCATAAAAATTGTGCATAAAAAGGCGCGAGAAAGCTTTATTATGTGTCGTGCATTTCAGAGAGTGCCATAAAACCGAAGCCGGTTTAATTTAAATTTTTAAAAGTATAGGCTCTATGCTGCATTTGAGTATAAAATAATATTAAAAATGGACATTTAAGGTGCTGGGGTACAAACTGGGAGAGATTCTATGAGAAAAAAAGCGCACATGGTTCCTCATCGCGATTCATTAAACCTTTCTGATCTTTCTGACGAAGAAGTTGACAGGAGATTGACACAACGATTATCACAAGTCTCAATTCGAAAAGAAAGATTGGCAAATGAAGAGAGCGCGCGAAATTCACAAATTTCTAGAAATTCGACGACATCTGGAGCACCTATTCATAGAGAACACGAAGGTTTGATTATACCGAAAGGTTTTTATTTGGTTTGAAAAAATCATCAAGACGTATGCTTTTTTGATATCACATTTTTTATTCCTGGAAAATAATTTCACGTTTTTTTATATGACCCTGGTACTGCGGGAAAATTATAACATGTTATAAAAAGCCTGAAGCGTAATCATTTTTTGATTTAATGAACTTCAAACGGAATTCTTTTGAAAAAATTATCATAAATCACAAAAAATTACGTGACTTTTACGGATTTTGATGGAAAAATGTGAAAACGTAACTTTCCCTATTCACCACCTATTGTCTCATGGTGCTTTTTTAAGGGGCCAACAGGAAACATTAAAATTCTTATGATTGATTAAAATAAAAAAGTGGGAGAGTAATCAGCTCTTGGAAAAAAATTGCTCGAGCGGATTTCTTGAAATACTCAAATGTGCCTTAAAAAGGTCCGCCAATCAGTGACCAGGAAATTAAAAAAAATCGGCTCGATCAAAAAAAATTTTGAGAGTTTTTTTAATTTAATCCATCATAATAATTTTTATTTTTCCTGTTCACCCTTAAAAAAAGCACCGTGCGTCTTAGACGATTCGTCTAATTAAAAGATTTGTTTGCTTATAAATTGTATTTCGTGTAGTACTGGGGTTAATATAAAAGATTTAGACTATAAATTTACAATACATATTTTAGGTATATTTCTTATAAGCCTGTAAATTAAAAATTTCCGACGAAAATATTCTGTAATAAATTAAATAAATATATATAAAAATTGAGTATTTGTCATACAGCGGGGTGCGGCGTATAGTTATACGCGTATAGTTGGAACCCGAGATAAAACCTACGTAAGCCTCCGCAAAAACCTACGCTTTTGAAAAATAAATTTATTCGTTCCTGGCGTGCGGCGTATAGTTATAGGAAAAAGATAGGGCTTTTTTTCAAACGTTCCTAGGCAAAAGATAGGCGGTTTTCACCAGATTTTCAGACCAAGATTCTCCTGTCGGGGCGACAATGAAAAATACATTTTTTTTTAAAACATGGTCAGATTGACCAATGAAGTGTCGGTGTTTCAACAAGTTTAAAAACATGTTTTCAAGTCAATACATATCATGTGTACATCTTAGAAGATTTGTAACGAAAAATTAATTTTAAAATCACCAAAAATTCTTACTCTGACCACCCCTTAACTCAATTACATGTATAAACTCTAGATACTGTTTAAATTGACCAATCAGCAGTGGTCTTATTTTTTTTTTGAAATCTTCTTTGAATTCATGTTTTTTTTAATTTACTTTATTTCATTTTTTCGATGAAATCAANCATCCGACATTTGATATTCTAGAATTTTTTTTTTAGTTCTAGAAAAATTACTGAGAAGAGCAAGGTACAGCATATCACGTGATACAAGCTTACAGTGGTGTTCACAAATTATTTGGCTATTGGAATCGATGGCATCGATTCGATGCACAAGAATCTGACCTATGTCATTGTTTTTTTTGATTTGGTCTATATATAATCAATCAAAAATTATTTTTGAATAGTTCTAAAATTTTGATGAAAAAATCACAATTTTTCATAAAACATGGTCAATTTCCCCTATTAAAGCAGATTAGTACACTTTTCATATTAATTCTGCGTCGATATACTAANATATACTAATCAAGTGACTCTGTGGACAATATTTAATTGCTCGAATTAATTTTTTAATAATTAAAATATTTTCGTGAAATACTTAAAATTGAAAATTTTGAAATATCACTTTTGAAAAAAAATATCTGTTCCTGTATACCAATTAATCTTTGTTTTGAGTGTCAACCATGGACAAAACACTTTCCTAAAAACTGGCTAGTTTCAAATTAAAATTG
This sequence comes from Oikopleura vanhoeffeni, assembly GCA_004367855.1. NCBI lineage: Eukaryota > Metazoa > Chordata > Appendicularia > Copelata > Oikopleuridae > Oikopleura > Oikopleura vanhoeffeni. Next base: position 124,594 of record SCLH01000653.1, on the reverse strand, counting down.
ACGCAATAGGTCGCATTTAATTTTTTTAGAGGTAAAAAATTGGAAAAAAATCTCAGAAAATCAACCCTCCGTAAAATTTGAACAAAATTTCAAACAAACAAAAAAATCACTTTTTTGAAATCCTTGCAGAATTCTTTATAATGTATTCGAAGGAAGACAATCTACGATGGTTTTTTTGCATATTTTAGATGATTTTAAATATGCAGTCACCTATATATAGGTGTTGTGCTCACACGGGTTAAAAGATTTTGTTTGCTTATAAATTTGTATTTCGTGTGAGTACTGGGGTAATATAAAAGATTTAGACTATAAATTTACAATACATATTTTAGGTATATTTCTTATAAGCCTGTAAATTGAAAATTTCCGACGAAAATATTCTGTAATAAATTAAAAAATATATATAAAAAAGTGAGTATTTGTCATAATATGTTTCGGCATTTATATTTAATTTTAAGGGGTGCCTAAACCCAGCAGACTGGAGTCGTTATAACTTACGAAAATAATAAGGTCAGTATATTTTTTATGCTTATTATAGTTAGCTGAACCGATATAAATATGTTTCAGCTTGATAAAATTATTTTTATTCATTTTAGGAAAGATTTGAGTTCGAGTTTTCATTTTTGAAATCGTAAAAATTTCAAAAAATTCAAACTATTATGAAAATTTTCCGCTTTTTTGTCCAAAATTTTCCTGATCGTTTTTTGAAATTAATGAATAAAAACTAAAAAAATAGCCACTTTAACTTTTTTCATGCATGTCTACATATTTTTCTGACTGTTGTTTGAAAAATCATAATATGTTTATTTGTCATTTTTTGTCGACTTTTTTTAGAAAAATTATAAAATTTTCCGCAAATCAAGTCCAAAATTTTTAACTAGTGGTTTTTTGAACTCTTCATGAAAAATCAGGCAGAATCACGTATTAAATTTTTTGGTATCTATTAAATATCGTATGTCAACTAATGAGTTGGGTCGCGCGATTTTCATTTCTAAACTATCGATGAAATTTTAAACACTCGGCTGTACACTCAGATAAGTGTCATTTGGCACTGAATATTTAAAAATTTATGCTGGTCAAAAATTCAAATAAAATTGTGGGTGTAATAGTCCGCCATTTCTTTAGATAGTGAGAACATTTTTAAATATAAAAAGCAATTGAAGGTCAATTTTTATCTCAAAAAAAGTTGTTTTTCCTCTACTTTTTGCCATTTTTGACCATTTTTCATAGGAAAAAAACTTTCATATCAAGGAATTTTTTTTAATAAGCAACATAAAAACAAGACTTTTCAGCGCATTACACCCGACAATGTCTGAAGTTTATTAATATCGTCTTTAAAAAAATCTGTAGGTCGAGTTTAGTTAGAAATGGATGTACAGTGAAAAAGTGGTTTTTTATATTTTCCAGATAATTAGTTATGTTAAGAAATTTAAAATATTGAAGATAAAAAATAAAAAAAATAAATTTTCACATTTTTTTTTCTTTCATTCATCGCTCTGAAAAAATGTACCAATCTGCAGGACTTATGGCACCCCCTTAAGTACTAGTTCCATTTTTTTTATCCAGTTGATGCTATTTAAGAGTTTCAGGTATTCATTCTCTGAGGTGATCAGTGATCAGACAATTAATATAATAAAACAAGTTAGAAAGGCTGACATTTCAGTCGTTAAGCCCCCTTACCACTTAACTAAAGTAGGAACGGCAAAAAAATTTGCTAGACATTTTTTCAGTTATGTAACATAACTTATGTTTAAATTGTAGCCCGTGAAAAATATAACCTTATGAAATGGTGGCAGCTACTGCTAAGTAACTGCTTGATAATGAAGAGAAGTTTTTAAAATTGCCTTTTCAAGCATGAGATTTTTTATTATTTCGAAAAAAAAAAGTTTCTAAAAGAGTTTTTTTCTTTATTATTCAACTTTAACTCTGAAAAATATTCATTTCAGGCAACTCTACGAGCAGTAGCTGACAACTTTTTAAAAATGTTTGTGTACTGGACGTAATATTTTTCTAAGGGCTACAATTAAATTATAATTAAAAGAAATATTTAGCAAAAGAAAGTTTTGGCATTCTCAACTTAATCTAAACCTTAATAATAATAATAAGTTTGCACTATTTTGGACATTTTTGTCCAAGTTTGAAAAAAATTATATTACCGAACCAACAGCAGGGATCGGAAAACTGAAAAATTTCGCTGGGCCTGAGCCGACTGGGCCCCTTTTTTTCGAAAATTTAGCTTGGTTTGGGCTGGACAAGGGCTAGGATTTTTTGGCCTAGATGCTAAGCCACATCTGGGCCATATCCCTTTCTGGACAATTTTTTTGACCAGGGCGCTAGGTCACATCAGGGCGATTTTTGACCAGGGCGCTGGGTCACATTGGAACGATTTTCAAAAATCCTCCTTCCGAGGAAATGTATTTGCAATGATTTGAAAATTGCCAAAATTAAGTTTATTTGCGGTAAGAATTGCAATAAATATCAGATACTTAATAGTATTGACATACAGCTATCATTTAATAAATGTCAAATACATATAACTTTGATTTTTCAATCAAATGAAAAGACCCGCCCTCTGTTTTGAGTTTTTATTAATTTTTCGCCCTGGCCATAATTTTCGACCGGGCCTTTGTTTTTCGCTTTTATTCACTTATCGTCCTGACCATTATTTTCGACAAGGCTTTTGCTTTCCGTCTTTATTAATTTTGCGCCCGGGCCCGAATTTTTGACCGGGCCATTATTTTCGCTTTTATTAATTTTTCACCCTGGCCATAATTTTCGACCGGGCCTTTGTTTTTCGCTTTTATTCACTTATTGCCCTGGCCATTATTTTCGACCAGGCCATTATTTTCGCTTTTATTCATTTTTTGCCCGGGCAAAAATTTTCGCCTGGGCCATAATTTTGGCCCGGGCAGGGCCGAGGATTTTTTTGCCCAGCTTTTGCCGATCTCTGACCAACAAGTTTTATTTGTAACTCTTAGTTTTTAGAATTTTTCTTATTTATAAAATTCCTTTTCAAGAAAGTTATTGAATTTTGATCCTTCTGCGACAATTTTCAGAATTTCAATGTCCTCTTGGTCTAGTTCCATAAGGTGTGAGAGGATTAAAAAGTAAATTATTCACAAAGTCCTCAAAATAAAGAGAGAATACATTTATTTATTGAATTAAAATAAAGTTACAATATTTTGAAGACTAACTCTTGATAAATTATCAATCACAGTTTATACATATATTTTAGTGCCGTACTGCACTGTTAGAACCATCTATTCAACATGATTGAGTTCATTTATGTCATTGACATCATATCGTTAAGAGTCTTGTCGAGTTTTTCAGAGATGGATCTGTAGTTCATCTTTTCTTGCATAAGACCTTCGAGCAGGGTATCAATGGTAGATTCGAGTTTATCGACGGATCTTTCAGAAAATTCAGCTCTAAAAATATTGATGAAATAATGTTTAAAATCTTTATGAAAAAAGTGAAAAATTCTTAATATTTGATGAAAAATCGAAAAATAAGATAAAAAATATAAAAATTTCGTAAATTTGATAAAAATGTAAAAAAATCTTATAATTTAAAATAAGAAAATCTGAAAATTTGATAAAAATGTAAAAAATTCTGAGAATCTGATAAAAATAAAAACATTATTTAATTTTGCTGAAATTTTATGAAAATCAAAAATTCTTGAAATTTGATAAAAAATATCGTTGGAAAAAATTCTTTTTGGAAGAAAATTTTTAAAAATAAAAAACTTCTTTTTGGAAGAAAATTTTGGACAATGTAAAATTTTTAAAAGATCAAAAATGAACAAACAATTTTTGAAATTATTTTTCGAGTAATAAGGTATTATTATGAGACATACCGAGTATCAGCGGTCTTGAATTCTTCTTGGAGGTGTTGGATTCTGTTTTCGAATTTTTCTTCCTCTTCGGCATTTTTGATGGTGACAGCTTCAGTTTCCTTGACCTTTGCTTCAACATCTCTAACTTGAGTTTCAATTTCTCGTGATTTAGATTCGAATTCGTCTGCTCGTTCGACAATTCGTTCAAGATCACCTTCGACGACCTTAAGTTTTCGGGAAGCATCTTCAAACTTTTGGTTGGCTTGTTTGGCCACTTCGTTAGCTTCTGTGAGCTGGGATTCCATGGTTTCGAGGGATTCTTCAGCGGCGAAGGATCGAGCTTCTCCGGCTTTACGACCATCTTCGTTTTCGAGTCCAGAAGTTTCGATAGATTTACATTTTTCAATGTTTTCTTGAAGTCGTTCCTGAAATTCAGTTAAAATAAAATACATTCATAATTACATTAAAGTTTGAGACGATCAAATTCTTTGATATGAATTAGAAACCCTGTGTTTATCTGATTTACGATTTCTAAAACTGTTCAACGTTGCTTTCTCTTGAAAAACTATTAAAATTTCACACAGAAATATCCGGTTACAAACGAATGAGTCATTAATCTCTTTTGTAGGTCATATTTAGTTAAAATTCAATCGCACTCCGAACAAAAAGCTCAGAAAAGAGTATTTTTCTATTGGCGGACATAATAATCCATTTAGTCAATAATGGAAGCATAAGTTGGTACTTTTTAGTAATCTGATTTAACTGATCCTGATTTTTATGAAAATATAAAACAGAAGGACGATTTTAAAATATGAAAAGGTCAATTTGTTTCCCGGTCACCAGTGATAACTCACCTCACTTCTTCAACATCAGATATTCTAAAATTTTGAGTGAGTCAATTTTCATAAATAAGATCTTGTAAGAGTGTTGTTGATCGGGATGAGAAAACGAAATACAATCGAGGTTCATTCCGATCCATTTTAATTAGTTTTACAATTTAATTTCAAGTTCAGTGCTGTAAATTTACCTTGATTCGAGCAGATTCTTCTTCCAAAAGAGCCAATCGTCGCTTGAGGGCACCGGCTTGTAATTCAGCATCAACAGCCTCCTTATCAGCAATTTCTAACTTCTCAGCGGTATCCTTAGTGGAGGAAGTGCAGATATCGAGTTGATCTTCAACCTTGGCGATTTTACGTTGAACATCGTTAACTTCTTTTTCGTATCGGTTGGCGGTTACTTCGTATTCTTGGGAATCCTTTTCGAAAAGAGTGGCTCTTTCGGTGGCGGAATCCTTTTCCTTGACCATGGTGTCCATTTTATGTTTAATTGACTCCATTTTAAGTTAGTTTTTATTTACTTCGGTGAAGAAAATACTCTGAATGAAATAATTATAAAATATGTTTTCAAATCAAAAAATGTTTTTTTCACAACGTTTTCGTTTATTCGAAAAGCAATTTTGCGAATCGAGCCTCAGTAACGCAAAATAATTATAAAAGGTATTCATGAAGATCATAAAGCATTGGACCTTTTTTAGGACAAATTGATAAAACATTTCTCAACTAAAGCTGAAATTAGCACAAAATTCAAATTATCAGGAAATTGCAAGAATTTGCAACTAAACGAAGCCAAGGATTTTTTTACTAGATTTAATTGAATTACTTTACGGTCAACTTGTGAATTTTTGACATATATCGAATGAAAATTTATCACCTCGCTAAGGGAGTGGTGGTCGCTAAGGAAATAAAAACTTTGTATCAATAGTAAACAAATAAGATTATTCTCTTATCTATTTTGTTTATGTATTATCAAAAAACGTTCTTCGAGACTATTATAGAGGCTGCAAGGTTCTTCCAAAACACTTTAATGTTTCGGAATTCAAAAATAATGTTTATTTCAAGAACAAATATTTTCAAAACGATAAAAAAAATTTCAAAAAGTAATGACCAAGCTTAGATGTTACGAAACATTATATCGAAGATCCTGCCTAGTGTAATTTTTATCTTGAGCGTCATCAATTTCATAAAGTGGCCAATCAAATCGCGGGATTCTTGAATTGAGTCGACAATCGGGTATTATGATTGGACACTGGCTTAAAGTGATGACCCTCAAGATAAAAATTACACTAGGCAGGATCTTCAATATACAAAAAAAAAGGATTTTCAATGTTTCATATTTTTAGAAGAAAACATCGGGTCAAGGGTCAAATGTAAAAAACTTAAAATGTAAAGAGGTGAAATTGACATAATAATTATTTACAAATTACAGTATTCTAAAAAAATATGGTACCATCTGAATCAGATGATCTGATAGAGAATTTAATTAAGCGCAGTGTCAGCTTATTTTGGAACTAATTCCATTTCTTATTTTTTCATTTTATTTTTTTTTAACATTTTCACGTGTTTACATTTCACCTTTTTTTCGATATTGACTAGAAAACATCAAACTAAAATTGGAACATTTATTTCCAACCTCAACTAGCAAGCACCTCCTTAATAAAATTGTCATCTTAGATGAGTTTCTAAGATATTTATATTTTTATTCATTTTTAAGACAATTTTCTCTCAAAAACTAAAAATATTTTTTGCATGTTTTACCTGATTCAGTTGAATAGATGAATAGCTTGAATAAGCCCTGGTTAAGAATGATAAGAACCAAAGTGTGAAATGACTACTCCCGTCAGTGGATATCACCATTTATAAGGACAATATTTTACGACAGTCTAAGCTCATCACTAGTTTCCGTTTACCCCTGGACTATAAACACGGAGTTTTCAAGTTGTAAATAAGCTGTAAACAAGTTGTTAAAAACGGACCTTAAAGTCTTATAGGCCGCAGATCTGAGCATTGGAAATTAAAAATTGCAAAATACTTTCTAGGCTATGAATCAGACACGGACTAAGGTGAACTGAAGAACCACTTGGTACTTTTCCATCGCTGTATTTTTAAAATTTAGATTTTTTTGGACCAAGTCACAAATAAAATCATNATTAACTTTTAGTTTCCCCAGTAAACGAGAAACAAACTTTGATGATTTATTTCACAACCTACGCTTCAAAAAGCATAGAGCCCTAACTAAGCTGTACACTTTAATTTTGTTTTCAATTTTGAGCATTTGTCTTGCCAGACAATAATTAGTCCCTAACGAATTTAAAAGCTCATCAGCTACGTTCACCAAAAAATTTTATACACAGGAAAATTCATCTTATTATGCCAATTTCATAATTTAACAAATCGACAGAAACCGCACAACGAACCGTCAAAAATCTCAAAATCCACTGAAACCACTGATTTTGAAGTTTCTCCCTCCAAATTTTTCGGGTCCTTCACTGGTTTATATCCCTTGTTCACACTTTTGTTAATATCCCGGCCCAATCTAGCAATTTGGTTTGTTAATGTTAAGTGTTGTGTTTAAGGTAGAAATTATTGAAATTGGTTTTGTCTATTTTTTAGAGTGGGGCCATTATTTGTGAGGGTGACGCTCGAGGGCCCTCNGTCGGACAATGTCGTACTACGATCAGCCTCGAACAGACTACAAAGTTTTCGGGAAGCATCTTCAAACTTTGGTTGGCTTGTTTGGCCACTTGTTTAGCTCTGTGAGCTGGGATTCCATGGTTTGGGGGATTCTTCAGCGGCGAAGGATCGAGCTTATCCGGCTTTACGACGAATCTTCGTTTTTCGAGTCCAGAAGTTTCGATAGATTACATTTTTTCCATGTTTTCTTGAAGTCGTTCCTGAATTCAGTTAAAATAATAATACTCATAATTTAATTAAGTTTGAGACGATCAAATTCCGGAATCAAGTTTGGACGATGATGAATTAGAACCTGCTGTTTATCTGATTTACGAATTTTCTAAAACTGTTAACGTTGCTTTCTCTGAAACAAAAACTATTAATTTCACACAGAGAATACCGGTTACAAACAATGAGTCATTTAATTCTTTGTAGGTCATATTTAGTTAAAATTCAATCGCCTCCGAACAAAAGCTCAGAAAGAGTATTTTTCTATTGGCGGAGCATAATAATTTCATTCGTAATAATGGAAGCATAAGTGGTACTTTTAGTGGAATCTGATTTTAACTGAGTCCTGAATTTTATGATGAAAGTATAAAACAGTAAGGACGATTTTGAAATATATGTAAAGGGTCATTTGTTTCCCGGTCACCTAGTGATAACTCACCCTGCACTTCTTCATACAATAGATATTCTAAAATTTTGAGTGAGTCAATTTTCATAAAAAGAATCTTGTTAAGTGTTGTTGATCGGGGATGAGAAACGAAATACATCGGGTTCATTCCGATCCATTTTAATTAGTTTTACAATGTAATTCAAGTTCAGTGCTGTTAATTTACTGTGAATTCGAGCAGATCTTCTTCCAAAAGAGCCAATGTCGCTTGAAGGGGCACCGGCTTTAATTCAGCATCAACAGCTCTCCTTATCAGGCAATTTCTAACTTCCTCAGCTTTGTAATCCTTAGTGAGGAAGTGCAGATATCGGTTGTCTTCAACTTGGCGAATTTTAACGTTGAACAATCGTTAACTTCTTTTTCGTATCGGTTGGCGGTTACTTCGTATTCTTGGGAATCTTTTTCGAAAATAGAAGTGCTCTTTCGGTGGCGGATCCTTTTCCTTGACCAATGGTGTCACATCTTATGTTTAATTGACTCATTTTTAGTTAGTTTTTATTTACTTCGGTGAAGAACATACTCTGAATGAAATAATTATAAAATATGTTTTCAAATCAAAAAATGTTTTTTTCACAAGTTTTTCGTTATTCGAAAAGGCCAATTTTGCGAATCGAGCCTCAGTAACGCAAAATAAATTATAAAAGGTATTCATGAAGTATCATAAAGCATTGGACCTTTTTTAGGACAAATTGATAAAACATTTCTCAACTAAAGCTGAAATTAGCACAACTTCAAATTATCAGGAAATTGCAAGAATTTGCAACTAAACGAAGCAAGGATTTTTTTACTGATTTAATTGAATTACTTTACGGTCAACTTGTGAATTTTGACATATATCGAATGAAAATTTATCACCTCGCTAAGGGAGTGGTGGTCGCTAAGAAATAAAAACTTTGTATCAATAGTAAACAATAAGATTATTCTCTTATCTATTTTGTTTATGTATTATCAAAAACACGTTCTTCGAGACTATTATAGGCTGCAAGGTTCTTCCAAAACACTTTATGTTTCGGAATTCAAAAATAATGTTATTTCAAGAACAAATATTTTCAAAACGATAAAAAAAATTTCAAAAGTAATGACAAGCTTAGATTTTACGAAACATTATATCAAAGATCCTGCCTAGTGTAATTTTTATCTTGAGCGTCATCAATTTCATAAGTGCCAATCAAATCGCGGGAATTCTTGAATTGAGTCGACAATCCGGGTATTATGATTGGACACTGGCTTAAAGTGATGACCTCAAGATAAAATTACACTAGCAGGATCTTCAATATACAAAAAAAAGGATTTTCAATGTTTCATATTTTTTAGAAGAAAACATGCGGTCAAGGGTCAAATGTAAAAAACTTAAATGTAAGAGGTGAAATTGACATAATAATTATTTACAAATCAGTATTCTAAAAAAATATGGTACCATCTGAATCAGATGATCTGATAGAGAATTTAATTAAGCGCAGTGTCAGCTATTTTGGAACTAATTCCATTTCTTATTTTTTCATTTATTTTTTTTTAACATTTTTCACGTGTTTACATTTCACCTTTTTTTCGATATTGACTGAAAACATCAAACTAAAATTGGAACATTTATTTCCAACCTCAACTAGAAGCACCTCCTTAATAAAATTGTCATCTTAGATGAGTTTCTAGATATTTATATTTTATTCATTTTAAGACAATTTTCCTCTCAAAAACTAAAAATATTTTTTGCATGTTTTACCTGATTCAGTTGAATAGATGAATAGCTTGAATAAGCCCTGGTTAGAAATGATAAGAACCAAAGTGTGAAATGGACTACTCCCGTCAGTGGATATCACCATTTATAAGGAAAATATTACGACAGTCTAAGCTCAATCACTAGTTTCCGTTTACCCCTGGACTATAAACACGGAGTTTTCAAGTTGTAAATAAGCTGTAAAAAGTTGTTAAAAACGGACCTTAAAGTCTTATAGGCCGCAGATCTTGAGCATTGGAAATTAAAATTGCAAAATACTTTCTAGGCTATGAATCAGACACGGACTAAGGTGAACTGAAGAACCAGTTGGTACTTTTCATCGCTGTATTTTTAAAATTTAGATTTTTTTGGACCAAGTCACAAATAAATCATCTTATACAGCCGAGCTGACACGTTAAGTATCCATTTAAAGTTGCTTCCTACAAATTATCAAAAAATTTTTTATATCGATAGCGATTCCGGCTCTACCAAAACTACTCTTTTTTGACTTCAACTTTGAAAAAATCGATAGAAATTGAGATGTTTGATTTGTATTTGTCACCATTTCTCTAAAATCTTCTAAACATTCGATAACCCATATCAGGTCATTTCGGTTATTTGAAATTCTCGCATTTCCAACAAATTGAAAAGAATCTTGAATTTTTTAAAAAAAATTAAAAAAAAAAAACAATTTTCGTGTTTTTCACAAATATCTTTAGATTGGCATCCTCAAATTTTTACATCTCTCAGCCTTTATTTTGTCATCCACAGGTGACATGTCATGACATCTAAATAATCAGAGAAAATTCCCTAATTATGGTGTCGAAATTTTTTTTCAATTCGTTATAATGAGCATTGATAGCTGGTATAATAACGTTGAGTTGAATGTTCATTTAACTTTTAGTTTTCCCAGTAAACGAGAAACAAACTTTGATGATTTATTTCACAACCTACGCTTCAAAAAGCATAGAGCCCTAACTAAGCTGTACACTTTAATTTTGTTTTCAATTTTGAGCATTTGTCTTGCCAGACAATAATTAGTCCTAAGAGAATTTAAAAGCTCATCAGCTACGTTCACCAAAAAATTTTTATACACAGGAAATTCATCTTATTATGCCAATTTCATAATTTAACAAATCGACAGAAAACCGCACAACGAACCGTCAAAAATCTCAAAATCCACTGAACAACTGATTTTGAAGTTTCTCCTCCTAATTTTCGGGTCCTTCACTGGTTTATATCCTTGTTCACACTTTTGTTAATACGGCCCAATCTAGCAATTTGGTTTGTTAATGTTAAGTGTTGTGTTTAAGGTAGAAATTATTGAAATTGGTTTTGTCTATTTTTTAGAGTGGGCCATTATTTGTGAGGGTGACGCTCGAGGGCTCACGGCACTCTTTAACACGTAGCTAACAGAAATTGACGAATTTGACAAATAATTTCGTTCCTCTCTCTCTCTGTACGCTTCACTGTTGTCCCTAATTAGCCAATAGCCTATTGGTCCTCGAGACAAACGTAATCAGTGTCCAATTTAAGATATAGAAATTAAAATTTAAGTGATCAATTTTTTTTATAGACTTTCACCGACCACATTATCGAAATATCATTTGATTACAATAATAACTGATTCAATGACTAACTAAGCATAATTTTATAAACATAAATTAATGGTTTTCCATCTCAAAATTAAAATATTTTATACTTTAAGTAATAATGTTACTGTAATTAGGGACAAGAGTGAAGCGTACAGAGAGAGAGAGCTTTCTGCTCGTCGGACAATGTCGTACTACGATCAGCCTCGAACAGACTACAAAGTTTTCGGGGAAGCATCTTCAACTTTTGGTTGGCTTGTTTGGCCACTTCTGTTTAGCTTCTGTGAGCTGGGATTCCATGGTTTGACGAGGGATTCTTCAGCGGCGAAGGATCGAGCTTCTCCGGCTTTACGACGCAATCTTCGTTTTCGAGTCCAGAAGTTTTCGATAGATTTACATTTTTCCATGTTTTCTTGAAGTCGTTTCCTGAATTCAGTTAAAATAATAATACATCATAATTTACATTAAAGTTTGAGACGATCAAATTCAGCATCATTGAATATTGAATTGAACCCTGTGTTTATCTGATTTAACGATTTTCTAAAACTGTTAACGTTGCTTTTTGAAACTAAAAACTATTAAAAATTTCACACAGAAATATCCGGTTACAAACAAAATGAGTCATTAATTCTTTTTGTAGGTCATATTTAGTTAAAATTCAAATCGCACTCCGAACAAAAAGCTCAGAAAAGAGTATTTTTCTATTGGGGAGCATAATAATTTAGTTCGAATAATGGAAGCATAGTGGTACTTTTAGTGAATCTGATTTTAACTAGTCCTGAATTTTTGATGAAAGTAATAAAACAGAAGGACGATTTTAAAATATGAAGTCAATTTGTTTCCCGGTTCACCTAGTGATCAACTCACCCTGCACTTCTTCAACAATAGATATTGCTAAAAATTTTAGTGAGTCAATTTTCATAAATAAGATCTTGTTAGAAGTGTTGTTGATCGAGGATGAGAAAACGAAATACAATCGAGGTTTCATTCCGATCCATTTTAATTAGTTTACAATGTAATTTCAAGTTCAGTGCTGTTAATTTCTTAATTCGAGCAGATCTTCTTCCAAAAGGAGCCAATGTCGTTCTGAAGGCACCGGGTTGTATTCAGCATCAAACAGCTCTCCTTATCAGGCAATTTCTAACTTCCTCAGCGTAATCTTAGTGAGGAAGTGCAGATATCGAGGTTGATCTTCAACCTTGGCGAATTTTAACGTGTGAACAATCGTTAACTTCTTTTTCGTATCGGTTGGCGGGTTACTTCGTATTCTTGGGAATCTTCTTTTCGAAAATAAGTGGCTCTTTCGGTGGCGGAATCCTTTTCCTTGACCGATGGTGTCCAACTTATGTTTAATTGACTCATTTAGTTAGTTTTTATTTACTTCGGTGAAGAAATACTCTGAATGAAATAATTAAAAATATGTTTTCAAATCAAAAAAATGTTTTTTTCACAACGTTTTTCGTTATTCGAAAGGCCAATTTTGCGAATCGAGCCTCAGTAACGCAAATAAATTATAAAAGGTATTCATGAAGTATCATAAAGCATTGGACCTTTTTTAGGACAAATTGATAAAACATTTCTCAACTAAAGCTGAAATTAGCACAACTTCAAATTATCAGGAAATTGCAAGAATTTGCAACTAAACGAAGCAAGGATTTTTTTACTGATTTAATTGAATTACTTTACGGTCAACTTGTGAATTTTGACATATATCGAATGAAAATTTATCACCTCGCTAAGGGAGTGGTGGTCGCTAAGAAATAAAAACTTTGTATCAATAGTAAACAATAAGATTATTCTCTTATCTATTTTGTTTATGTATTATCAAAAACACGTTCTTCGAGACTATTATAGGCTGCAAGGTTCTTCCAAAACACTTTATGTTTCGGAATTCAAAAATAATGTTATTTCAAGAACAAATATTTTCAAAACGATAAAAAAAATTTCAAAAGTAATGACCAAGCTTAGATTTTACGAAACATTATATCAAAGATCCTGCCTAGTGTAATTTTTATCTTGAGCGTCATCAATTTCATAAGTGCCAATCAAATCGCGGGAATTCTTGAATTGAGTCGACAATCCGGGTATTATGATTGGACACTGGCTTAAAGTGATGACCTCAAGATAAAATTACACTAGCAGGATCTTCAATATACAAAAAAAAGGATTTTCAATGTTTCATATTTTTTAGAAGAAAACATGCGGTCAAGGGTCAAATGTAAAAAACTTAAATGTAAGAGGTGAAATTGACATAATAATTATTTACAAATCAGTATTCTAAAAAAATATGGTACCATCTGAATCAGATGATCTGATAGAGAATTTAATTAAGCGCAGTGTCAGCTATTTTGGAACTAATTCCATTTCTTATTTTTTCATTTATTTTTTTTTAACATTTTTCACGTGTTTACATTTCACCTTTTTTTCGATATTGACTGAAAACATCAAACTAAAATTGGAACATTTATTTCCAACCTCAACTAGAAGCACCTCCTTAATAAAATTGTCATCTTAGATGAGTTTCTAGATATTTATATTTTATTCATTTTAAGACAATTTTCCTCTCAAAAACTAAAAATATTTTTTGCATGTTTTACCTGATTCAGTTGAATAGATGAATAGCTTGAATAAGCCCTGGTTAGAAATGATAAGAACCAAAGTGTGAAATGGACTACTCCCGTCAGTGGATATCACCATTTATAAGGAAAATATTACGACAGTCTAAGCTCAATCACTAGTTTCCGTTTACCCCTGGACTATAAACACGGAGTTTTCAAGTTGTAAATAAGCTGTAAAAAGTTGTTAAAAACGGACCTTAAAGTCTTATAGGCCGCAGATCTTGAGCATTGGAAATTAAAATTGCAAAATACTTTCTAGGCTATGAATCAGACACGGACTAAGGTGAACTGAAGAACCATTGGTACTTTTCATCGCTGTATTTTTAAAATTTAGATTTTTTTGGACCAAGTCACAAATAAATCATCTTATACAGCCGAGCTGACACGTTAAGTATCCATTTAAAGTTGCTTCCTACAAATTATCAAAAAATTTTTTATATCGATAGCGATTCCGGCTCTACCAAAACTACTCTTTTTTGACTTCAACTTTGAAAAAATCGATAGAAATTGAGATGTTTGATTTGTATTTGTCACCATTTCTCTAAAATCTTCTAAACATTCGATAACCCATATCAGGTCATTTCGGTTATTTGAAATTCTCGCATTTCCAACAAATTGAAAAGAATTTGAATTTTTTAAAAAAAATTAAAAAAAAAAAACAATTTTCGTGTTTTTCACAAATATCTTTAGATTGGCATCCTCAAATTTTTACATCTCTCAGCCTTTATTTTGTCATCCACAGGTGACATGTCATGACATCTAAATAATCAGAGAAAATTCCCTAATTATGGTGTCGAAATTTTTTTTCAATTCGTTATAATGAGCGATTGATAGCTGGTATAATAACGTTGAGTTGAATGTCATTTAACTTTTAGTTTTCCCAGTAAACGAGAAACAAACTTTGATGATTTATTTCACAACCTACGCTTCAAAAAGCATAGAGCCCTAACTAAGCTGTACACTTTAATTTTGTTTTCAATTTTGAGCATTTGTCTTGCCAGACAATAATTAGTCCTAAGAGAATTTAAAAGCTCATCAGCTACGTTCACCAAAAAATTTTTA
Organism: Oikopleura vanhoeffeni; assembly: GCA_004367855.1. NCBI lineage: Eukaryota > Metazoa > Chordata > Appendicularia > Copelata > Oikopleuridae > Oikopleura > Oikopleura vanhoeffeni. Next base: position 109,591 of record SCLH01000653.1, on the reverse strand, counting down.
TACACAGGAAATTCATCTTATTATGCCAATTTCATAATTTAACAAATCGACAGAAAACCGCACAACGAACCGTCAAAAATCTCAAAATCCACTGAACAACTGATTTTGAAGTTTCTCCTCCTAATTTTCGGGTCCTTCACTGGTTTATATCCTTGTTCACACTTTTGTTAATACGGCCCAATCTAGCAATTTGGTTTGTTAATGTTAAGTGTTGTGTTTAAGGTAGAAATTATTGAAATTGGTTTTGTCTATTTTTTAGAGTGGGCCATTATTTGTGAGGGTGACGCTCGAGGGCTCAAGGCACTCTTTAACACGTAGCTAACAGAAATTGACGAATTTGACAAATAATTTCGTTCTCTCTCTCTCTGTACGCTTCACTTTTTGTCCCTAATTAGCCAATAGCCTATTGGTCTCGAGACAAACGTAATCAGTGTCCAATTTAAGATATAGAAATTTAAAATTTAAGTGATCAATTTTTTTATAGACTTTCCACCGACACATATTCGAATATCATTTGATACAATAATAACTGATTATGACTAACTAAGCATAAATTTTATAAACATAAATTAATGGTTTTCCATCTCAAATTAAAATATTTTATACTTAAGTAATAATTTACTTGTATTAGGGACAAGAGTGAAGCGTACAGAGAGAGAGAGAGAACGAAATTATTTGTCAAATTCGTCAATTCTGTTAGCTACGTGTAAAGAGTTGCCTCGAGGGCCCTCGAGCGCCACCCTCAAAATAATGGCCCCACTCTAAAAAATAGACAACCAATTTTCAATAATTTCTAC
>SCLH01000653.1:88118-108773 GCA_004367855.1 Oikopleura vanhoeffeni | reverse complement strand
TGTCAAATTCGTCAATTTCTGTTAGCTACGTGTAAAGAGTTGCCTCGAGGGCCTCGAGCGCACCCTCACAAATAATGCCCACTCTAAAAAATAGACAAAACCAATTCATAATTTCTACCTTAAACACAACACTTAAATTAACAAACCAAATGCTAGATTGGGCCGGTAACAAAGTGTAACAAGGATAAGGGTGATACGTGAGACATGATGTTTCCTAATTTGGGTCAAGAAGACGTCGTGAGTAGTCAACAAAAATTGTTTTCAGATTTTGTCCACAGTTATCCCTGTTAATGGTGGTTTTTCCGAACGAAAAATCGAATTCAGGTTTTTTTTCAGAAACAGTAATAATGCAGTGGGAGAGATGGACGAGATAAATATAATACACGGTGGAACTTAATATAGCCACACCATTTGAATGAAAAATATCGCCCGTCTCGCCGATAAAAATATTTTATTGAATGGTTGGGAAAAATCAAATTTCTAAAATTAAAAGAAATCATAGTTGAATTGACAGAATCGATTTGGAAAAGCAGGAATAAAGGGACGCGGCATAATGGACACTCGGTCATTTAAATCAGGCGTTATGATTGGTTTTCATTTTTTTCAGAGTAAAGATATAATTTAATTAATCATTATTAAACATTTAGTATAATGTTGTGTTAGGAATATGTGTGTGTATACTTATGTTCATATCTCGATGATCAATTGGAATTAGGAGATCGGCAATACCTGTCTGTTTGTCCTTATTTCAATGTCCGTGCATGTATTTTTCAGGACAGGACAAGGTATGTCTGATTTCCGGACAGGCGAGACATATTAAAATATATTTGAAATGGTATTATTAAAGACTGTAAAATTAGATATTTTTTGTTAGAATTTTAGAAATAGAATGTAAATCTTAGGGTATCCTGCTTCGCTACATTGTGCAGAATAGTAGAAAAATGCAACAGACCAATTGCAAAAGTTGGAGCTAATGGCAATTTACCTGGGAGAGATGAAGATGTAGGCGTAAGTCAAGAAACGGGTTTTGCAGTTCTAGAAAAAGTATAAGCCTATCGCAAAACGCATTTTTTTTGAAGTTTGAAATAGAATTATAACAGGTGTAATAAATTTAGGTTTTATAAAAACTGAGAGGAGGTAGATTTCGGTTGACTTGGGTGCTCGTCTGCTGTGTGATATAATCAAATGAGATTTGAATAAAAAAGTTTAATCAGAAATTGAACTAAGGAAACTTTATTTTTTGAGGTTCAAGTTCGACTTGCAAGGAAGGAACATTCTCATCGAAAGGAAACTGTCGGAAATAAGTTAATAAATAGTAAATAAATTTAAAGTTGGAAGACAATCATACTTAGAATTTAAAACGAAAAATATAGAAGCTAAATTTAACAAATCAAGAATAATAACAAATTTTTAACGACTTTAGGAAGTTTCAAAGCTTAATTAAATTAAGGATAATGGAAAAATTGAATTTTTATCAATGGTGAATAATAAACAAGTTTGTCGAATTTTAACAAAATAAGTATTGTTGAAGATATAGTAAAATAGGAAGAAAATAACAATTTTAATTTTAAATAATTGGACAAAGATTCATATAATGTTGATTTTTAAAGAAAATGTGAATTCAGGAAATTCAAAATTTGAAGGAAATGTTGAATTGCAAAAAATGCCAAGGTTAAAAGAATTCCAATTTGAGGAATAATTAATTTTTATTTTACAATTAACATTTATCCAATTTACTACAGTTAATAAACTTAAAAATCTTCATTTATTTGCATTCTCCAAATGAATATTTTTAATTCATAACATCAACGGAATAAGCCTTTTAAAATTGTTAGAGTTAAATTCTTTTAGCTCATTCTCAAAATAAGGTAGATTCAGAGAACAATAAGACGAAGTTACTAAATGCTTTGTTCGATATTATACTTTTTATTTGGCATTAAAAGAAGGGTGTTTAGAGGCTATGAGATCTGTTCCGAAAAATATAATTTGCGACGTAAAATGAGTAACGGCAAGCTTTTAATTGCGCCTACGCATTCATAGGTAAATAGCGAAAAAATCGATCAAAATTCGGTTGACAAAAAATGAAACTCACAGATACTGAGTCGGACAGGAAGAGTTGAAAGTGCCTGCTAGGACAGAAAGCAATTTCAACTTGTGCGACCCTGCTTGTGATGTACATTCATCGTGGGAGCATTTGATAATTTGATGTGATTTTTCAGGGCCAATTTTGAAGAAAAAAATGTAAAATATTTTTTATCTCAATTAAAAGTGTTCATTTGCAAACCATAATTATTTTGTAAATAACGGTTCGAGAATGACAAAGAGCTTTCACTGTACATCCTTTCCCAACTAAACTGACGAGTTCGAATTTTGTAAGGACCGATATAATAACTAAGCTTTCGGGCTTTTCGCCTGATAAGTGGGTGATATCTTCACACTAAAAATCTTCTTAAATATATAATTATTCATGAAAAATAAAAGACAAAAAAACAAAAAAAAACAAAAAAAAAGAAAAAAATAAAAAAAAAAAAAAAAAAAAAAAAAAAAAAAAAAAAAACGTTTACAAATAAAATGACCTCTTGGTTGGATATGAAAAAATTCCTGAATACAAAAAAAATTACGCTTATTAAACCCAACAGTATTTGGACTATTTGCAAGAATAAGATTATAAAAAAGGTCAAATGGCACAACCGGTAGCAATTTAAATATCGTCGATAGTAAGAATATATTCGCGAGAACACATTCATCTTGAGCAGATCAATCGTGTAGAGGACAGTCTGTGCTCATTAAGATCTGCACACTCTTTAGTGCACATACTAGCACAAACGTTAAGTCGCAGGGCTTTCCAAATGTTTCAGCGAAATTGTAGAGTTGTTTGTTAATCGCTCTAAAAAAGTCTCGAGATTCTGTAAATTAAATCAAAGCAATATTTCAAATTTCAAAAAGTTTCTTAGGTCTAAATTGGGAAACGACTTTTAAAGCCTTATCCACTTGCAAAGATTTTTTGTTGGTTTGAATAAATAAAAATGTTATTTTACTTCAATTCATTAAATGGCCAATTCAGATTGAAGTGTAAACGTCACTCGGTAAGTATTAACGCGCGAGAAAATTCATAATTGACTCATTATTAATTGTCAATTTTGAGATTTGAACTTTTAACCGACGCCAAGTGGTCATTTCGAAAAAAATTATTTACCAAAGTTTTCTCGGGTTAACTTTATGAAGTCAGAAGTCAACAGAACTCAAACTCAAACGCGAAAATAACAATTTCTGAAGATTTCAAGTTTAACCCACACGACAATCTTTGGTATTCGGAAAAAATATTCGAAAATTTCCTGTGGTTAACTGATAGCTCAAAAGTGTTAGTGGCTCAACCAAGCGTTTAATTCAATTCGGAGGTACGAAGGTTTCAACCTAAATGACCTATTTTTAGGTCATTTTCAGAAAAAAACTATGTCAAAATTTTCTCGGGTAATTATTGCAAGAAGTTAGAGCTCACCAACGCGTTAAATCGTCAGATTCTGAGGTTTTCGAACGTTATAACCCCCAATGACTGTTGTGGGTATTTTTCGGAAAAATATCCGAAAGATGTTTATAGTTAACTCATAAAGTAGAAGGTTAGCTTTAAATCACAAGCGTTAGTTACCCATTTTACCAATATTTCTCCACAGATCCCCTAATCTATCTATAGAGACTCAGAAAAAATAAACTCAACAAAGAATATAAATCCGCTATAAACGCTCCTCAAATTTAGATTGATGTAAGGTCTTACCAAGTAATTTAAGAAATGTTTGGCAAAAATCCTGAAAAGAAAGTAGGCAACAGAATAATGTGAACGGCAATTGTGAAAAATCAAAATATTGTTCGAAATAAAATGCAACTCTAAACAGTATTTGAATTGAGGCCGTGACAGTATTGGCGCGTTTAGCGTCCGAAAATTGTTGCCTGCAGATAGCAAGAGGTAGGGGTTCTAGCAAAAACGAAAACTGAGTTCTTTTTGAACCACCTTTGAAGATCTGTGTGTACGACTTGCAAGGTAATCGTCCACGAAGTAAGTGGCAGGAAAATAAGTAACAAACAGGGGCCCGATACGCCAAAAGAAACACGCAGTTCTCATTTTTAGTTAAAATATCCAGTGCGAATATGGCGGAATGTGCTACAAGCCGAATTACCAATTTTAAGAGATTTATATAAAATCAGTTTCAGATTGGAAGTTTAAAATAACTCATTAACTGAAATGTATGGAGTGGAGCATTAATTTGCAATATTTTGGTGAGTCAATAACTCGAATCTACTGTTAAACTCATTATAAATGACAAAATCAAATTGAGTATTTTAACCTACGTTTAATTATTAAAAATAATATATATGTCCCATATGCGAAATGACAAAATCGAAATTTTTTTCAAAAAACAGTCGGAATGCATAAAAGGCGTAGGGTTCAAAATGAGTAAATGGTGATTTGTACATTTTATAATGATTTCAGAAGATCGAATAAATGAATACCAAATAGCAAAATTACGCTCACGCAATAAATTTATATGGCGTTGTATTGGCGTGAATGATCATGAATACGCTACTTGAGAATGGACAATGAAGAAAATTTGGAAGAAAATTACAGTGAAAATGAAGTATCACTACAGAACGTGTGCACTTATTTAAAACTATATTTTATAAGGTCTCTTTGCATGATCAGTAAAAATTTAAAAAGAACTTTATATACGATAAAAGCCCAATTCTAGAGAACTCGATGAGCTCTCGAGCCAAACACAACAACGAAACAAAAAAACAACGACACCGAACAGAAGTTGTAAATTTCTGGACCAAACGTCTGAGAAAGCGGACTTATACTAATTTGGTTATAAAGAAGAGGTAAAAAATAACAATAACTATTAAATAAGGAGTGAAATACAAGAAAATAAACTTCAATTCAAGTTTTCGATGTAAGTTCATGCAATGGTAAAACAACTGAATGAAATTTGATGAATTAAATTAAGAAAGAAGATGCGAATAGGCAAAACTGTTTACAGTTACTGTGAAAAACACTTAACATTAACAAACCAAATTGCTAGATTGGGCCGGGATATTAACAAAAGTGTGAACAAGGGATATTAAACTTTCTTTCTTCTATCTTCTTGTTAACTGTTGATTAATTGACCCAGACTTTCTGAACAAATAGCAAATTCATGAGCTTCTAGCGCATATTCGAGACCTTTATTCGATATTATTAAGGAGATTATTTGAAATTATTTATAGACTTTTAAACCTTATCAAAAACTATTTGAAAATTACTCGAAAATTATTCAAATTTATTTGAAATAATTTGAAAAAACCTTATTTTTTCTACGAAACCTAATCTTAAAAAACCTAATTATTTTAGATCAATTTTTTTTTCTAAAAACTTTATCCTTTTTTAAACTAAGCCAAAGAATTAAAAACACTTTCTTATTTGTGAATTATTAATTTATTGATATTATTAAACATTTATCAGTCAAATTCATAAAGTCAATCAATGTGATTTACAGAGTAACGGTTTTGAAGCAAAAAGTTCCAGAAATTTCATCTTCAGCTTCAAGATCTCCCGATACTTGCATCGAAAATGATTGTTGTCCAGTTAAAACACTATTATATTCTTTAGCTGAAAAATACCAATTACCGTCAAAAGTGGTCTCAGTATTCCAAGCTGTGAAAACTAATTCTGAATTTGAAAAAAGGGTATTAATATGCCATTCATGAGCTTCTAGCGTCTCGAATTTAAGTCGAATCTGACTGACATTTTCCTCGTCAGCATTCATCCAAGAACCTTCGATTTCGAGGAATATGTTTTCACAAATTTCTTCTCCTAGAATTAAGGGGGCTTCGGTGGTTGTTGGCGGCGGAGTTCCCAAAGTCGTTGTTGTAGATTGTGTTGGAGCTGCTGTTGTCGTTGTTGGGAGGGTTGTTGTTGTCGAAACTGTTGTTGTTGTTTTTGGAGCTTCGGTACATAAGTGAACCTGAGGCAGATTCCATTGGGTTCCATCTTCGCCCATATTTTCTTCGGTGCAATTTCGGCTGACTTTTGTGTGGAATTTCATAGACATTACTTTTTCCACATTGAAATACATTGCCTGTAAAGTATGACTTATAAAAGGTTGAAATATTTTATAAACTAATCTTCGAACATCACGAATCGTACGGTACGATTTGTACCCTTATTATATTTTTTTCGAATTTTCAAATAAATCCTAAAAAGAAAGATTGAAATGTGATATTTTATGAAATAAAATCTTGAGACACTGAATTCAACTATTCTATCCCAAAAAAAAATTAAAAAAATTAAAGAAAAAATATTTAATAAATAAAATGAAAATTGTTCCAGTTAACATTTTCAAAGTTTAATATTTGAAAGTTATTTCACTGTACTTTTAACCTACTTGATAATGCAATAAAGCGAAACGTCGTGAAGATATTTGATTGAAATAAAAAATTATAAATAAATTGAGAAATTTGAACGCAAAAATTCATGCAATAATATTTTTTGATGATTCTCAGAGCATCTTGGACTCATGTGAAAATCTCCAATTTTGAACTACAAAATTTCGGATAATTCACTAAATTACTGAAAAAGTTATAAAAAAATTTCGAAACACAGACGAAATATTCTACCTGACCTATAAGAGAAATCTTCAGTGTTTGTTCTTGCTCTCCAAATTTTAGCTATTTGTGTGTTTTCGTCGAAATCCAAATCTACTCTCCAGCTATACACATCTTTTTCGGATAGATCCAAAACATATTCTGCGCAACAATCTCCATTATCTTCCCATGTAGTAGTTACAAAGGTCGCATTGACTGCGAGATCCTAAAATAAGTCTTTTTATAAACATTTTCGAATACTTTAGAGTTTTTCGAAATGGCCGACAATTATTAGTCTTTAATTAAATGCCTTAGTATCAAGTGGAGTCGAGACCAAAAGTGATTTGTTTTACCAAACTCGATATAGCCGCTTTCAGAGCACTATCAGGCTTTTTCATGCAAATTGATAAAGGTAGAGAATCCAACGAGATCCAATGATGCCTTTCTGCGAAAAATTGGATAGATAATTATATTCGAGCCTAGTATCATTTTTCACGAATCACTTTAGATCTCAACGCCACTTGAAACTCAGGAGGTACCTTGTTTATATCATTGAAAAAAAGATACAAAGAAGGCAAAATGGGTTAACATTCCAAAATCGTCTTGAGAAAACTACAAATTTTCACTTTTGATGAAAAATGAACTTTATTTTTTCCAAAATTGTGTCCAAATTCAGATAAAAATTTTCGATGAAGAAAAATTTAAAAAAAATAAGATTATTTGATATCAAAAAATTGTAATCGTCAGCATAAATTGTGCTTCATAAATAAAAAAAAAAATTTGTAAAATTTACCTCGCAGACGCAATCTTCACTGCCTACGTGACAGCTTCTGGGGGTGATACAAAAATTTTTGTCATCTCCGAAATACCCATCGAAGCATTCGCATTCAAAAGAGCCGATTGTATCGAGACAACTGGAATTTTCTGGGCACATATTAAGGGCGCATTCGTCAATATTTAAACATTCTGTTTCATCTAACGATAGTTCAAATCCTGGATCGCATGGCATTTTTGTTGTTGTAGAAGTTGTAGTGCCCGTAGTTGTGGTAGTCGTAGTGGCTGTCGTTGTTGATGTAGTTGTTGTTTTTGTAGTTGTTGTTGGGCACATTTGATATAAAGCTTCGGTTTCCGTTGGTGCCTCGCAAAAAATTCCAGTGCAAGATCGTGTTCTAGAAATTTGGTCATTTTCACAGAAACTCCATTCTGACCAATCTGAGAAAGTTTCGAGGTCTTCTTGTACCGAAATAAACGAAATTCCTGTAAAATCTAGACATCTTGGTGGTTGATTTTTCTTAACTGGCTTTTTGATGTAGATTTTTGCCTCTGATGCTTGGTGACCAAGAGCTTTTGTTTTACCTGCTCCTCTGCAGACAAAAAAAATTTCAGATGTTTTGAGCTTTCGCGCTAAGCCCTTTGAAAACTTTTTTCCACAAGCTTTGTCTTTTGAACCACTCAACGTAACTTAATACATTAAAATTAATATGCTGATTCTCAAATAAAATGTTTTTCTGAAAAAACCTTATTTTTTTCAAAAATAACTCCCAAAATAACAGACATTTTTGAAGAAACTTAATTTTTTTGAGAAATCTTCCAAATAACTGACAAAAAAAGTAAAATTTTTCGAAAAATCCTAATTTTTTTGAGGTATCTTCGAAATAACAGAAAAAAAACAATATTTCACTCACCTTGAACATCAGCAAAATCCATCGAGGTTAAACCTTCTGGTATTGAAATTATAGTACTTTGTACATATATTTCATCAGAATTAAAACTAGCAATATATTCACTTCCAGACATGTTTAAATCACATTCATCTGCTCCATTAATAGTGGCATCATGGGGAATTTCAATACCTTTTGCAAATCCTAAACCTATTAAGAAAAGTTTCATAATTCAAAAATTTAGAATTTAACTTTTTGAATTGAAGTTATGGGTGCGAGAAACCATATTTATCATTTTGAAAATATTGCCCGGAGCTATTTCTTGACGGATTACGTTTTTATGACGACAAAAATACGCGAATACATGCTAACATACTTTGGTGGGCCAATACGTAAGCAATTCTCTAAAATACATACGAATGGCACTTGACTTGAGTCAGACATCCTCAAATGCAATTCAAGATCTTTTCGAGTAACCTTACTGATGGATAACCTGGAGATGGATAATAAATTCGAAACGTTGTAAAAATACTATTTTGAAATCGCAAATACTTAATATTAAAGTTTACAGTGCCTGAGTCCTACTAGTTACCCCCTCAAAGTCGGATAGATAATTTTTCGGGTTGGAGACTCGAGAAACTAAATAATTGCATACAAATTGTAATCCGCAACTATTTAGTTTTTCAGGAATTTTAAGAAAAGTCGAAATTCGCTGAAAAAGCCTTACTGATGGTCGGAAATATACAAAGACCAGAAACTTTTTCCCGAAAACTATCTCCCTTAAAAATTCCCCTCATAAATTAACGTGGCGCACTATATCCCTTATCACCTTTTGGTTAGAATAGGCGTAGCCATTGAGAATTTCACTCCGCGCGTCAGTGCTCCCGGAAAGAATCCTGTCTAAAAAATAAGAGGGCGAATGTAGGCGAAATGTATAGATTGATCGCTAGTTAACCGAAATATGAGATTCAGCCGCGTAGGTTAAATGTGGAAAGTTATCGTTCAGCCCGCTGGCCCTCTAGGGGCTTATCGAAATATTTGACAAGAGAGAAGACTCTTTCGAATTAGCTGCTAAATTTAATGCGTAATAGCCTTCCTTCTTAGCTCATAATTTTATTAAATGTCCGCCATGTATTTGCTAACTTTTAAAGAAAGCTTATTTAATTGTCTTAAAATGGATCTATAAATTTAACAAACTTGATTACTAAGGCAGCATTTTGAGCCCTAAAAAATGAGTTTTTTTTAAATTGAAAAAAAACCTGTAATAAGAAAAAAATAGATTACTATTGCCTGGAAATGGGTCTAAGTATGCAATTCACTTTGCTAGTTTAGGCCATAACTTTTTTTGTAGATTGAATGTGGTGGATTTTGAATTTACGAAAGACCTCTCAGAAAAATGTTCTCAATTAAATTTTTTCAAGGCCATATTCTCACATGACGAAAAACCCACAAATCACCAAAACAAAATTTCATAACATGTCAATTTCGGATCAAATTTCAATTTCATACTTAAAAAGCCGAATCTTATTTCCCGTGTTTGACATATGTGACTATGCAAAAACTTCATTTTAAGTTTTCAGCGTCATCTCCCGCAAGTTTCTACTGTCAAGAGTTTTTTCGGATTTGTATGTAATTCCGTCTCCAGAGTTTACAGGACTGTAAGTTTTGATTTTCTCCTAGGGTTCAAAATTTCGGGAAAAAATTGTAAAATTGCTAAAAAATGCGTCACGAAGTTATTGACTCCATTAATTACGAAATTCATCTTAAAAATTTCCAAAATATCCTCGTTGGTGCTAGAGAGCAAAAAACAGTAAATCCTGATTTGTTTTTATTCAGAAAAAATGCTCGAATTCTGTCAAAACATGGCAAAACACCAAATTCAAGAAATTACGAAAGGCTTTTTCACTTATGAATATCGCACTGATGCTAGTAGAGCGAAATCACCAAATGAGGAATTTAAGAGATTTGGTGTATTTTGAACGCAAAAAAACACGAATGCTTATTTCCCCGTTTCCTGAGGTATGTTGACATACAAACGTCAATTTTAAGTTCACGTCATCTCCGTAAGTTTCTCACAGTCAGTTTTAGAATTTTTATGAAAATTCGTCTCCAGAGTCTCACAGGACCTGGTACGTTCATTTTCCCAAGGGTCCAAATTTCGGAAACAAAATATGGTCAAATTTTGCTACATGCGTCACGAAGTTATTGACTCCATTGATCCAGAATTCATGCTAAAAAATTTCCAAATATCACAGTTTGTGCTAGAGAGCCAACCAGTAAATCCTGAATTGTTTTACTTGTAGTAAAAAAATGCTCAAATTTGATTGATAAATATACGAAAAAAAAACACAAACTACAGAAATTACGATAGGGCCTTATTTTCACTTATAAAATATCCGGAGATGATGCTAGAGAGGAAATCAACTCGAATGATGACGATTTAAAGATTTGTGAATTTCAAACAAAAAAAACCCGAATCTTGTTTCCGCCGTTTTTTGATGAATTTGACATAAACACTCCAAGTTTTTTGTTTCAGCGTGAATCTCCGCAAGTTCGTCTCCAGAAGTTCACAGGACCTGGAAGTTTATTTCCTAGGGTCAAAATTTAGAAACAAGAAAATGTTAAATTTCCTCAAAATTCCCCGTTGATGAGGGAATAGACTCCGATACCAATGACCTCAGAAATAATAAATAAAGTTTCACGAGGTGGTGCTAGAGAGCAAAAACAAGTTTATCTGCATTTTGGATTATGCCCAAAAAAAGGCTCAATTTCATCAAAACCTTAAAAACAAGAGTCGAACAGCGGCTTCTTTATAAAATGCCCATTTTTAACGTTTCAAATATCGCAGATGACGCCAGAGAGCGAAAATCACCGAATGACGAATTCAGAGATTGGTTTTGATTTCAAACCGAAAAAACCAAATCTTTTGGCCCCTTTTTTGAGCGATGTGAATAAAAACCGCTATAATTTTTTAATTTTTTTTTTTTTTTCAGCGTAATCTCTGGCAATCTACAGTACAGTTTTCGGAATTTGTTCAAAATTCGTCCCAGAGTCTCACAGGGCTGTAGTTTATAACCCTTAAGGTCAAATTTCGGACACAAAAAATGTTTGATTTGTCAAAAACTAGTTTAAATGAGGAATGAACCTCACTGATACAAAAAAGCATAAAAGAGGAATTTTATGTTTGAAATTTAAATTTGTTGAAATTGAGCCCAAACGCTAACGCCGATAGAAAGGGGATTTAATGTTTAATTTAATTTTGTTGAAATAATGCCCCAAACGGCCGAAGGCCAATAAAAGGGGATTTAAATGTTTAAAATTTAAATTTGTGAAAAATGAGCCCAATCGGCCGAAAGCGATAAAAAGGGATTTTATGTTTAAATTTGTTGAAAAATGAGCTGAAATCGGCCTAAGGCCGATTAAAAGGGGATATTATGTTTAAAATTCAAATTGTTGAAAAATGAGGCGTCAATCGGCCGAGGCCGGAGATAAAATGGAATATATGGTTCAAATTAATTTTGTCCGAAAATTAAGCCCGCAGAAACAATCGCCGAGTTTTCAAATTTTGAATTTTGAAATAAAAAGTTTAAAATCATTTAAGTTTAATTGTTGAAACACTGACCAATTTGATAGAAGCTTAAAATTTTGGAAAATTACTAAATTTCCGAAAGAAAATTTACAAATTTTATGAAAATTTGATAATTGCTCAAATTTGAAAGTTTTGTTTAAAAACATATTTGAAAATTTTTTATCAAAATTAAAAAACTTTTCTTCGAAATTTAAATATTTACTGCAAAAAATAAAACAACTTTTGAGAAATTTTTAAATTTGTGAGACATTGACCAATGTGGTGCGAAAATTGTCAATTTCAAACAAAAAGAAATCTTTACGAAAATTTATTTTGTTGCAAAATATCGAAAAAAGTTTTCGAATTGAAAAAAAAAATTTTGTTAATTTTTTAAAGAAATTGAAATTCTCATTTTTGTAATTAAAGAAAAATTTAGAAATTTAAAGAAAAATCAAATTTTTAAAGAATTTAAATTTTGGAAAAAATTATAAATTCTAGAAATTTTGTTAATTCTTTCACAAATTAATTAAAACATTTTATGGCTGATTTTTGGCTGATTTTTTTCGATAATATTGCATATTGCATCAAATCCACTTTTGTGTTCTTACGCCGATTTGGGCTATTTTTTTTTCATAATTTGGAATTTCAAACATTGAATCCCCTTTTATCGCCTTCGGGCCGATTTCAGGCCTCATTTTTAAACAAATTTTACAAGATAAAATCATTTTTAATCGGCCTTCAGCCGATTTGGGTCATTTTTCACAAAGTTAAATTAAAAACATTAAATCCCTTTTTATCGCCTTCGCCGTTTGGGCTCATTTAATCAAATTTTAAATTGAAACATAATCCCCTTTTATCGGCTTTTTTGTGATCAGTGAGGTTTCATTTCCTCAATAAACGTAGTTTTTGTTGACAAATCAAACATATTTTAGTGTGCGAAATTTTGACCCTAAGGGTATAAGACTTACCAGGCCCTGTAGACTCTGGGACGAATTTTTGAAACAAATCCGAAAATTGGTTACTGTAAGACTTGCAGAGATCACGCTGAACAACAAAATTATAGGGTTTATGTCACATCAGCTCAAACGGGGACAAAAAGATTTGGGTATTTTCGGTTTTGAAACCAAACAATCCTGAATTGTCATTCGGTGTTTCGCTCTTAGCGTCAGCTGCGGAATTTGAAACGTTAACATGGATTTATAAGAAGCCGATATTCGACTCTTTTTTTAGTTTTTGATGAAATTGAGCTTTTTTTGAGATAATCCAAAATGCGAATAAACTGTTTTTTGTCTCCAGTACCACTGTGACTTTTTTATAATCTGAGGTCATTTTGGTGGATCAGTGAGGTATTCCCTCATCAACGGAAGTTCTGAGGAAATTTAACATTTTTTTGTATCCTACAATTTTGACCCTAGTAAGAAATCAAACTTAAGGTCCGTGAGACTCTGGAGACGATTTTTCATATAAATTTAAACAGTACTGTGAGAATTGCGGAATGACGTGACAAAAACTTGAGGTTTTTTAATGGTCAATCATCTCAAAAACGGGGAAACAAGATTCGGGTTTTTTGGTTGAAATTCCACATCTTTAAATTCGTCATTCGGTGATTTCGCTGCTCTAGCATATCCTCGATATTTGAATGAGTGAAATAAGGCTATACGTAATTTCTGTAGTTTTGGTGTTTTTTTGGTATAGTTTTTCATCAAATTGAAGCGATTTTTTCCCGTACATTAAAACAAAATTCAGGATTTACTGTTTTTGCTCTCTAGCACCAACTGTGAATATTTGGAAATTTTTTAGATGAATTTCGTGATCAATGGAGTCAATAAACTTCGTGACAGCATTTTTAGCAAAATTGACATATTTTTGTTTCCGGAAATTTTGACGCTAGGGAACTGACTTACAGGTCCTGTGAGACTCTGAACGAATTTTCATAAAAATTTAAAAAACTGTACTGTGAGAACTTACGGAGAGATGACGTGAACTTAAAATTTGACGTTTTTGTATGTCACATTACTGCAGAAACGGGGATAATAAGATTCGGGTTTTTTGGTTTCAAATACACAATCTTTAATTCGTCATTTGGTGATTTCGCTTCTAGCATATTTGGGATATTTTTCATGAGTGAAAAAAGGCCTTTCGTAATTTCTGAAGTTTGGTGTTTTTGCATAGTTTTTAGATCAATATTGAGGCATTTTTTCTGGACATAAAATACAAATTCAGGATTTACTGTTTTTGCCTCTAGCAAACGATGATATTTGGAAATTTTTTAAAGATGAATCTTTCGTGAAATTGAAGTTTTTGCATGTCCAAATGATGTCAACAGGGGAAATAAGATTCGGGTTTTTTTAAATGTTTTGAAATTGAAATTTGATCCGAAATTGACATGTTTATGAAATTTTTTTTGGTGATTTGTGGGTTTTTCGCATGTTTGAAGAATATGGCCTTGAAAAAAATTTAATTTGAGAACATTTTTTCTGAAAGGTTCTTATGTAATCAGATCCAGCCACATTCAATTCTAAAAAAGTTCTGGGCTAAACTAGCAAATGGTGGATTGCATACTTAGACGCCATTTCCAGGCCAATAGTAATCTATTTTTTTTTATTACAGGTTTTTTTTTCAATTAAAAAACTCATTTTTAGGGCTCAAAATGCTGCTTAGTAATCACGTTTTGTTTTAATTTTATTAAGATCATTTTAAGCAATTAAATAAGCTTTCTTTCAAAGTTACAAATATGGGGACATTTGAATAAAATTTATGAGCTAAAGGGATAAGGCTATTACGCATTTAAAATTGTGCAGGCTATTTCAGAAAGAGTCTTTCTTCTCTTTAAATGATTCGACTACGCCCCTAGAGGCGGCAGCGGGCTGAACGAATAACTTTCCACATTTAACTACGGCGCTGAAATCTCGATCATTCTCGTTTAATAGCGATAATCAATACATCTTTCGCCTACATTCGCCCTCTATTTTTTCTGATCAGTGATTCTTTTCCGAGCACTACCGCGGAGTGGAAATTCTCAATGGTACGCATTCTAACCAAGGTGATAGGGGATTACATTTTAGAAAGTAGTATATTAGGCCTCCCGAGCAAAAAATGAGGTAGTAAGTCTGATTGAGTGTACTGATATGGAAAATTTTGGCTTAGAAATTTTTTTGCTCCATCACTCGGTGCGCTGTTTCGGGCGGTCAAAAATCGAAAAATTTAGATTAAAAAACAAATTTCATTGCGGAGCACTTGAGAACTTCCGAATACTACCAACAAAATGCCGGTTTAACAATTTGTAAAATTAAATAAAAAATTTTATGAGGTTGCTAGATTGGTGGTGTGAGTACGCAAAAGCCATGTGCCTGAAAAAAACTGTAAAAATGATTAACATGCTCGGTTTGACCTGAAATCAGCGTTTTATCACCTTATGGGCGAACTCTTGGAAAAAACTAATTTGCACCTCCGTAGCTTTGTGGGCCGCCTGTTTTTGATGTAAAATCTTGTTTTCGATCAAAATGTTAGATTAGCGTGTCCTTATCACGAGTCTGTCAAAACCATGCCCATCGATGATCCAGTAGTGCTTAAACTTCTTTGCAAAAACATCATTCTAAAAATTTATGAGCACAACCATCTGTACTGTGTGATAAATCTTCCAATACCACGTTGAAATCATAGCACAAGCATTTGCCGTGGTCCGCACAGAGATTGGTGGATGATATATGCTGTAGATCAGGGTGAAAATTTGGTTCTTCACTGTGTTTCTGACCATTAGGCGAGAACGTTACATATTTCAAAAATTTGGTTATTTTCATAGGTGGCGCATGTTATTGTGCTTTGTGGTCAAAATTTGTAAACATTTAGACCAAAAAATAAAACGAGTTGGGGTGGCTGATGAGCACCTTTGAATACCACACGAAAAATCGTTGCACCAATTTTTTGTTGAATCTTGAATATGATATTTGATAAAAGCTAACTAGATTGGTGGTGGAGCACCAAAATCTGGTGCTGGGAAACTTGTAAAAATTGATTGCACAGTAGATTTGATCTGTTTAAATTACGCGGTTTTCTACGTTTCTGGGCGCTGAAGATTTATGAGGTTGAAAGTTTTGCAATTTATCCACTTGTGGCGTTTTTTAACTTGGAGGAGAACCATGAGAAATAACTCATCTAGTAATAAACTTTTCGAGAATGGAAAATGTACATCTTTTTCGCCAATTTTTACGTAACTTTTTTCTGTATAGTTAAATTTGCTCAGAATTGACATCTCAAATTTTATATTACCCCAACGTATTTGGTGGTCACCGGAAAGTAGAGGTGCCGCGAAAAACATCAAAATTATCTCAACAATTGATATGGTCTTAAAGTATGCGCAAGCCATCAGCCTTTGTGGGAAACGTATAAGCACTATATGGTCCTACAGATTGACCACAAGGTGTGTGCTACTATGCGATTCTTTGATTTTCGGTGGTGTAAACAGCCTAAACGCGATATTAGCATTTGAGGAAAGCTCTTATAAGAAATAAATAAAAGTAAACCATTAGATCAGAAATATTTTGAAAGCATTAATTTTTTTCTTTCATAGAAATTTATAAAATTTTGCCGATCGCTGAAGTGGTTTTGAAAAATAAAAATGCCTCAAAGTGACCTTTGACCCCGTGAAATCGAACTGCAATGATCTAAATAAGACTGGGAATAGAACAATATATTTTTAAATTTTTACATAATCGAAATGGTTGTTAAGAGTAATCAAAATTACGAAAATTGTCAATTTTAGCATAAACAAAACTTCTAATTAAGAATTTGAGGAACATGTCAATATGAGAAATAAATGAAAGTCATCATTAGATAAGACATTTTCTGGAAGTTTATTTTGATCTATTTTTTCAGGAAAAATTTGCCGATCGCTGATTGGTTGGAAAATAAAAATGCTCAAAAGTCACTTTTGACTCCGGAAATAAAACCGCATGATTAAATTATACTAGAATTATGCTAGAAAAAATATTTTTAAATTGCGTTGCAAATCAGAAAATGGTTGATAAAGGGTACTCAAAATGACAAACATTGTGAATTTAAGGGGGTATGCGACGCTGATTTGACATATTCTTGGTGAAATATAGTGAAAACTAAGAGCTAATGAGAAAAACCGAAAATGCTTATTTCTA
Organism: Oikopleura vanhoeffeni; assembly: GCA_004367855.1. Lineage (NCBI taxonomy): Eukaryota > Metazoa > Chordata > Appendicularia > Copelata > Oikopleuridae > Oikopleura > Oikopleura vanhoeffeni. The sequence continues at coordinate 91,782 of SCLH01000653.1, read as the reverse complement.
GATCTTTCTTTAATCTTGCAAAAAAATGCATCATAAATTAGTTTTGACCATCACACCACAGTGTGTTTACAATAAGACACTTTCAAAACTGCAAAATCTATCTCCTTCCAGATAGTATATCAAATTGAGCTCCAATTGTCACAGATCACGTAACGGTAGTATGTCAATCTTTTAAGGCAAGCTTTTTTTGATCCGGCGAATGAACAATTCTAGTACGCCAAATAACCGACGATTTTATACAATTTCAGACTTCAAAATCTATTTCCTCCGAGGATATATTTGCAAAATGACTTAAATTTTTATCAAGTATTCTCCAGAACATTTGTCAAAGATTAAAACGTTTCACGACCCGCTGTGATTAAAAACAAAAAATTTTATTTAATTTTGTTGAAAAATGACCCCAAATCAACCGAAGGCCGATAAAGAGGAATGTTTTATTCAATTTTGTTGAAAAGTAAGCCCCTAATCGGCCGATTAAGGGTGACTTGAAATTTTTTTAATTTTGTTGACAAATGAGCCCCAATCGTCCGAAGCCCGATACAAGGGCATTTTATATTTTGTATTTAATTTTGACATTGGTTAATCAATGCAGGTGGACGATTCTTCTAGTATACAGTATACTCATCGTGAAAGGTGTTTTGAGCGGTCGATGATTCATGCGTAGGTTGGAGTCAAATAATAGCATCACTCACAATAGCGCCATGTTAACCCTAACCCGCTTAGAACAGAACCCATGATTACTATACATGATTACTATTGTACATATACTAATTGTGGAAGTGGTTCCGAGCGATGAATATGCCAGCGTAGGCTGGAGTTATTAAATAGCATTAATCATAATAGCTCCATGTTAAGGCTTACAATACTAAAATAAAAAATATATGTAATTACCACAAACACTGTGGTAAAAACATCAAGTCTCATTCTTTCTTACTGCTTTAAGTCATCTAATAAATGCAATTAACACAAAAAAAAACTAAAAATAAATGAAACTTATTTCATGTCGGAAAGTTTTAGTTTATCAGTCTTATAATTTGCCTTGCAAGTGATTATTTTTCTGTCATTAACTCTCATAGGCAACTTGATTACTTTTTCTACATTAAACTTCTTTTTCGATCTCATAATTTGAAAATTTGTACTGTACTACAGTAATCTTTACATAAACAAAAAATAAATAATAAAACTTTAAGAATTTTCTTGATGAAAAGCGAGACAAGCTCCAGGTAAGATATTTCGAGGTAATTAAAAATGATTATACGCGACAATTTTGATATGACCATTATATGTTAATTTAGATCATCAACGCATAGAAAGTGTGAAAAGTAAAAAATTCGTTTTTAAAAAAGTCTTGTATAGATATTGGAAGATTTATGCGTCAACCCCGGAGTCACACTTCTCAGTAATTCCATTCCTATTCGATTATTAATTTATTCGAGCATTAAATCAACGCGGATCTATGCGTACTATTTTGAACATTTTTATATCACAAAAAAATTGAAAAAAAATAAGTCAATCATCAGTCTGAATTTTTGAATAAGCCAATGAAATCGGCTTAAATTTCGGCGGCTATTCGATCATATTATCGCATTTCGCTTCATTTTAATACTCAGGATCTTACCGGAAAGGGTCGTTAAATAACCCATTAATAACCAATTAATATTGCATGAAATCAGAACAATTGAATAATTCATGATAATTTTGTAATAAAATTTTTTATGATCACGATTTTGTTTTAATCTTCGATATTAAAAAAAATCTATTTCTAGGGGTTCAAGTTTAATGACCTCATGATTTGTTTGTCGCACCTTCAAAAGCATGAAGCAAGCTGCATGATTGATTATATAATAATAGTTGTACCATTCAGCTATTTTCTCACACATTGCAGTATCCTAGAAAGTAATTTTCATTATAATAAAATTGACTAATTGTGTATTTATTTCAAATTTATTTTCCTAAATTTAAGTTGCATGACTAAAATCACCAAGAATTAGGTTAACTGGAGTCAGTTTTGACCAAAAATTGTTTTCTAGCGCTTATTTAAATTGCCTTTGGGCAGTTTTCTTATGCAGTACTATTGTAGGCGCCCCAATGGAAGGCCGAGACGTTATCTGCCCAAAACAGTATTCACTTGAAATGATAAACTAACCTTTTCACAAAACCTTGCTTTTTCTTTGCCAAAAATAGATATATATATTTTTCGGATTTGCTCGAAAAACGGAGCTAAATCGGGGTAAATCCCGACCGAGAAAACTGAAAAATGGACCGCGAGAATGACGCTGCAGAAGGGTTAAACTGTGAGTTTGTATAAATAAATTGAGACGGTACTTAACCTTCGAAGTTTTGGACTTGCTTAAATAATTTTTATTTTTGGCTACTTATTTGTCTTGAGAATATTTTACTGTCAAAAATGACAGCAATTAAGACTGCAAGGAAATTTTGGTACATGAGACTGATACTTAGTTGAATTTGTGAAAAATAAACCTGTCTGTTATGCACTTACAAACATAGTATCAAATTATATATTCCCCTTTTTTTTCCTATGAAAAGGAAAGTTTTAAAGGCGAACCCATTTTTTCATCAAAATGGTTTGATAATCAATGAAAAATGTTCACAATTTTATTGTCGTTTTTTTTCTGAAAATATGGACAATTTGAATCAAACCAATGATATTTTTATCTCGATACTTTGTCAGGAAAGTACTTTTCCATCATTTTGAAAATATATAGTCTTTGTTTATAGCATTTTAATCAAAATTTATGGATTTTCAGAGATTCAAAGTACCATTTTCAGAGACAAAAAATATTTAAAATAATGTTCCGATAGTAACAACTCTCCGCGAACTTCAAATCTGTTACTGAAAAAATCAGAGAAGAGTAGCTTTTGCGTGAGACGCTTAAAATAAGCTCGAAAAAACATTTTTTGCCGATTCTGAAGCGAATTTATTACAAATTTTAAAAAAACTATAATAACAGACCTGCGTACGTATTTATGGCTCAATAAATTTTTAAGCTTGTTCCTGATTGGTTAAGCAATCAATGATCTTTAATTATATTTAAGAATGCGGGATTGTTCAAATATTACATAATTTTAAACTATTAAGCCTACAATGTGTAGTATTTCAGATATTTGGCCTCAAAAATGACAAAATCGGGTTATTTCATTTGAATCCAAGTATGTTGATATTTAAAAAAAAACCACACGCTTGAAATAATTGGATCTAATCCCGGCAGGTTATTTAACCCCTAGACTCATAAGGCCATAAAAATGGCTTTCATTTTTTTGAAAAGACCGGAAAGGACAAAAATAATCGAAATTGAAGTTCAGGGTTCAAATCGCCAATAAAGTTAGCAATTAATTTCTGAAAAATGATAGAAAATTTTTTTAGGATGAGCCGTTCGAAATATATTTTATCCTGCTTTTTTTTTGGATTTCTCTGAAATTTTTCTTTATCAGCTTTATCTCACAATTTATTTTTAAAACAACAGGGTCTTAAATACTCAGTTTTTAGGAATTCGTCTTGACCATCTTTAAAAAAAATAATAATGTTTCTACTAAATGTAGAACTTTTTTTATTTCTTTTTGTTTGAAAACAGAAAAATAGCTCATGAATGAGAAAGCGGGCGGAAATATAAGGCGCAGACATATTGTTTACCACTAATTTCAT